>CM031241.1:222536091-222768591 GCA_018340775.1 Taxus wallichiana var. yunnanensis
TATTACTAACTCATCTTCTTTCTACAAGTGAATTCCATAATTTGAGTGCTCTATTATAAGGAAAAGACTCCATTGAGTAACGTGATAAATACAATCGGAGACAACTTTCTAGATTCCTATCCAATCTATTTCAAATTTTTGACTTTAAAAAGGATAGTGCACTGAAAACCTCTCATCTTCCATAGAACCCAGAATCATTGTTTGACAAAGCTCATACATCTTAATATACTCGCTCAAATCTTCACTTAGAATACTACTGGAACAAATATCTTTCCAAATCCTTTTCATGGCACCATTATCTTGTGGGTTTTGTAGAAGTTGAATCTGATGTATCATAGTATTAGAAAAATCCGTTGATTGGGTACTAAGTATTTTTCTTTGCAAAATTCCTTCTACAGAAACTCCGCTTATCTCTTCAATCTTAGAGGAATGGTCAGCTTACATCACCCATGTTTTTGACAAATAAATGACTGATAAATGTATAAGATTTTCCGCCTGAACAATTCCAAAACTACGGATTTACAACTCCCATTGCTTTGAGTATTTTATCATTTTTGAATCTTTCCAAGATCTCTTTAGCTAAAGATTCAGAAATCTTTCTCAACTTATTCCTTGTTTCAATTAATACTGCATCATATAAATTTCTTGTCACTTTTACTTCCTCTATTTCTGAGTTAGCCATATCAACTCTTTTTTGGAACATATAAAGCGGAATCTCTTTTCCATGTGTTGTTACACACATATGATCATGTATATTGTACTTTAAGAAGCACCTCGGATTTTTTAAATATGTCAATGCATTCCACTTTTCAAAAGTAGTACCCTGAAAACTCCCGTTAGAAATATATAAACTTTCTAGACTCCAACAAACACGTCTTCTAAGTCTTATAAAGTTTGTTATGTAGAAAGAACGGTCTTGTACATGCTTCATTAAAATATTAAGCTCCCTCAACATGGGAAATATACTATAAAGTGTGAGTAAAGTTTCTATGTATATTAGGCGGAACAATATATCTTTAGCTTTATCCATATCCTTGTGGTATTTATACATAAATCTTGTCAATGAAGGATATTCGTCATATATTCTATAGCGGGTTCATACATAGATATCCATCTCGTATCTACATCTTTGAGAAGTTTTTTTTCCCTCTGTCAGTCCAATAGAAAATTTCTGAAATTTTAAAAATCTCTTAGGACTGCTAGAATAATAAGCACACAAATCACATATCAATTCCTCCACTTTAGCTACATTTTCAAAGGTACTCACAATTTTGTAAGCGAGATTCATTCTCGTGAGCCATGCAGTGGACAGCAACCATATACGGAGCAACAATTGTCTAAAGTCTAACACAGAGACCATTTATGGCTCCCTACATTACTGGCAAACACCATCGGTTCGACACAAACTAATTTTTTTGCAATGGAAAAGTCATCCATTCTGGTGATATCCTTGATTTGACACTACTAATTTATAATATTTTCTAAATTGTAATTCTCGGTCATTTTATGAATTGCTAAGAGATGTGGGGTTCTTATTTCATTAGAAAATGTGTAAACATGAATACAAATCCATGAAGTATTATCCACTACTGGTGACATCATCTATTGAAAGGAAATATAGTTTGTCTTTTGAACACACATTTAAGATCCTCCTTTTCTACTAGAGATAGACATTTTCAATTTCCCACCCAGCTAGTATCTCGACCAATGAGATTGAGGACCATTTTGTAGACCAATAACTGATACAAAATTTTATTTTCTCGAAATCGACATCGGTCTTCCCCTTTTCATTATATGGAATACGTATAGCAAATGAATACTTTTGCATGCATTTCGCTTCCGTAGCTTTGCTCAATCTTGCTACTATGTTCCCACCTTTTTCATTTACATATTTCATATGTTTTTGTTCCTTTTCATATTCTTCTGCATATTTGACATGTAGACAATCTTTTGCATCTTTCCATTTATGTGTTCTAACTATGTTGCCATCCTTTTGCTTTTGGGAAATGTATATTTTCCCACAATGCTTTTCAATTGTGTCCAGTTTGAGTTGCATCGTGTGATCCTTCCCCTATTTCCAACCACATATTTTGCATCGACATTGTGTTGGAACATCATTACAATTTTCAAGTGTACACAGGTTCAATAAATGGATATTTTGCAGCCCATTCGAACTGGAATTTCCTTCCAATTTTCTAGTTTTTCCTCTTTCTTCTAACATATTTTCTTTTATTTTCTTGGGGATCAACTTTTGCATCTAGGCTATCAACAAGAATACTTTGATTCTCATGTCTCATTTTCCTAAAAATAGACCTTAGAGAATAAGCCTCCTCTCTTTGGTGTATCATGAGAATTGATGAATTTTCTTGTACTTCTATGTCATCAAGGAGAATGATTTCCTCAATGAGATAATGGATCATCGAAATCTTTTAATTGATAATTTTGTGAAGGAATTTCTGAAATGTCTGCAAATAATTTCTCTAAATATTTTACAAACTACAAAGAGTTCCAAGAACAGTATGATAAACATAATTATTAAATAATGTAAGATTAAAAACCATTAAATAACACATGCCACATACCGATATTTTCAGTAGATGCAGAAACCCCCTTCATTTTTTGTGATTTTCCAAAATAGTCAAGCAAAGTATTTGCACCCTTTTTTGAACTGGCTGAATTTGTAAACCGATTTCTAGTATCCATGAATGCTTTGGGATGGCTCTTATGTTGAAGGCTATGGGATTGGATGGCTTAGAGTTAGACGACTCAGAGTTGGACACCTCGGGACATTGGATGATGACTAGAGTTTGGATGCTCGGGGTTGGATGGCTTAGAGTTGGACGGCTCGATGTTTGCATTGGAGACGGCTCACGGTTGGGGCGCCTCAGGTTGGATGACTCGGGGTTGGATAGCTCGGGGTTGGACGCCTCGGGTTGGATGCCTCCGGGTTGGAGGCCTCGGGGTTGGATGCCTCGGTGTTGAGCGATGGCCGAGCTGGGATTGGACGGCTCAAGGTGAATAGCTAGGGTTGGACGGCTCGGGGTTAGATGGCTTAGTATTGCACGGCTTAGGCCTCGGGGTTGGATAGCTGCGCTCGGATGGCTATGGGGTATGGATTTTAGTTGTATGGCGAAGGATTGGATGGCTTAGATTATACGACTTTGAGTTTTCTTATGTTTACTTCGGTGAATATGTGCAGAATATGATTTGAAATGGTAGCGAATTACATTCATAAGCTTTTATATGTATGTAAAATCTTGGTGAAACTAATAGTATAAGGGACTTGTCGGTTGAATTTTTTGGTGAAAAAGTTGGCTATGAATCACAGAACATTCACCATTTCGAATTTCCATAATCCTCAATTTTCTCAAGTTTACGAAAATTTTCCACTAAAAATTTCCTTGTTTCCAACCATTGGTGTACTTACTAATTTTGAATTCTACATTTTAAACCTTTTCAACACCTTATTGATATAATCTTCTTGAGACAAATACAATTTTTTGTTCTTCTTGTCTCTATGAATTTGCATGCCAAGTATTTTCTTTACAACTCACAAATCCTTCATTGCAAATGTATGACCTAAATTTTTTTAAGCTCGACAATGAATGTCTTGTATACTAGATCTTGCAATAAGCATATCATCTACATACAATAAAAAATAATATATCTTCCATTTTCAAGCTTCTTGAAATAAACACAATGATCAGATTCACATCTCTTATAACCATGCTCATGTGTAAAACTATCAAACTTCATATACCATTGCCTTAGAGCTTGTTTGAGCCCATACAAGCTCTTTTTCAACCTGCACACAAGTTTCTCCTTACCCCTACCTTCATAACAAAGCGGTTGTTGCATATATATCTCTTCCTTTAAATCACCATAAAGGAAAGTTGTCTTAACATCAATTTGTTCTAAGTGCAAATATTCTACTGTAACTAAACTCAAAATAGTACGAATGGAAGTCATTTTTACTACAGAAAAAAATCTAACCAAAATCAATACCTAGTTTTTGTGCAAACTCTTTTACCACAAGCCTTTCCTTGTATCTTTTTGTCCACCCTCTTCCTCCTTAATCCTGTAAACCCATTTGTTTTTCAATGTTCTCTTACCTGCTGACAACTTAACCAAATCCAATGTTTGATTTTGTTCCAAATAGTCCATCTCTTCATCCATGTCATGCTCCCACTTCATGTGGGTATCTTGTTGCATTGCTTCTATTAAACTTTCAGGCTCGCCACTATCAGTCAATAACAGATAAAATAAGGAAGGTGAAAATCTATCTAGAGGTCTACTTACCCGTTGTGACCTTCTCACAGAAATATGGGGTGTCTGAGGCTCATTTTGTACGTGTTACATATTCGTATCAACCTCTTGCAATGACCGACACCAAGTCAACTGAGACCAAAATTGGTCCTGGCTGCCGACATCGGTCCCATTCTTCTACCAATGTCGGTCCTTGCTTTTGGCTTTTGATCCTTGGTCTCGCCGACATCGGTTGCTCTCACCGACACAGTTCTGTAGGTGTCTATTTTAAATCTGAAAAAATATATTTTCTCCCAAAAACTCATCAAATGATTCATCCTTAGGCATCAAAATCTGATCCTTGTACATTCTCTTTTCATTCCACTCAATATCATGACTCCTAACAATCTTAGCATCATCTAAATCCCAAAAATGGAATCTAAAATCACCATAGCCATAACCAATAAAAGTGCATCTCTTGGATTTAGCATCCAACTTCTTCCTATTTTCTTTATCAACATGCACAAAATATTCTAAACCAAATACTCTAAGAAAAGAAATATCTACCTCTTTTCCATTCCAAGCTTCTTCTAGTATTCCATTATTTAGTGCACTTGAAGGCCCATGGTTGATTAAATATATTGTCGTGTCTACTGTTTCTACCCAAAACGTAAGGGTAATCCAACATGTATTCTCATGCTTCTTGCATGTTCCATGATAGTTTTATTCATTCTTTTAGCCACACCATTTTCTTGTGGTGTTCTAGGAACCATTCTTTCTTTACGTATTCCATTCACTGAATAGTAATCATTAAAATATTTGTTGCAGTACTCACCGCCATTTTCAGATCTAAGGAATTTTAACTTTAAAATAGTTTCATTTTTCACAAGGGATTTCCATCTTTTAAAAGTCTCAAAAACATTATATTTACGCTTTATACAATAAACTCATACCTTTCTTGTGGCATCATCAATGAAAGTCACGTAATATTGGGATCCTCCATGAGAAGCTACCTAGGCTAATCCTCACACATCTAAGTGCACAAGCTCCAATTTTTCTCCTTCTTTGTTGCCTCAACTTTAAGAAATATCACTTTCTTTTACTTTCCAAATATGAAATTCTTACAGAAATCAAGATCTAAATTTTTCAAATCTGATAACTTACCTTTTCCTTTAATATATGCATTTTTTTACTCATATGGCCTAGCCGATTATGTGACATGCTTGCATCTGAATCTGAAGTAGATAAAGCAGAAAAGGAATCAGTAATACAGGTAGACAAATACAATGTTCCTACCTTCTTGCCTCTTGTCACAACAAGAGATCCCTTGGTAACTTTCAAAGAGTCGGATGTGAATGTAACTATGCAACTAGCTTCACTTAGTTGTTCTACAGAAATTATATTTCTCTTGAGACTTGGCACATACCTCATATCTTTTAATATCCATGTATTTTCATTATGCAATTTTAGATGAACTTCCCCTTTACCAATAATATTACATGGTTCATCATCTCCTAAATAAACATGCCTAAAATTACCCTGGACATAATTTATGAAATAACCCTTATTATGGGTAGCATGGAAAAAAACTCCCGAATATAAAACCCAAGATTCTACTTTATTATCCAATGAGAGAATAAGGGCATCTTGCATTTCCTCGGTTGCAACATTTGTCTCCTTACCTTTATTTGGTAGATTCTCTTTGTTTTCCTTGAACCAACAATCCTTCTTTGTATGTCCTTTCTTTCCATAATTCTAGCAAGTTATTCATTTACCTCTGGATTTAGATCTGCCCATCTTTGACTTTGATTTCCCATTATTATTGCTCTTGGATCTCTCTGATCACCTTCATCTACTTTTTACATTCAAAGAATGTCCATATGATGACTCTCATGTACTTTTCCTGCGTATTTCTTCATTTAGGATTATACTAATCACATAATCAAACTTCAAAATATTAGTAGCAGATGTTATATTACTAACAGCCATTACCAAATTATCCTAACTATCTAGAAAGAGCATAAGAATAAAAGTGTTTTCACTTCATCATCAAACATAATATTAACCGATTTTAATTGATTTACAATAGAACAAAAATCATCAAGTGGTTTGATACATATCCACCTTGCATTTTTGAATTAAATAATTTCTTCATCAAATAAATTTTAATCAAATCACTTGGTTTTTCATATAAATTAGCTAAATATTTCATCAAATCTACCATGTTTTCTTCTTTAGTAATATTCGAAGCTACGAGATGCTATCAAGCTCAATCTTATAGATCCTAAAGCCTTTTTTGTCAAGAATCTTCTATTCTTCATCAGTCATTGTTTTAAGTTTCATCTTTACATCCAACGGTAAATATAATCTTTCTGATACAGATAATCTTCCACATGCATCTTCCATAATTGATAATTACGGACATCAAATTTCTCCACTTTGTATTTTCTTCTACCATTGTTATGCTCTCACTTAATCAAAAATCCCTCTGTGAGTAAATCTATCAACACACAAAACCCTCAAACAAAGCTCTTATACCAGTTGTTGGAGTTAGATCACACACCAATGTTGTATAGATATATATTCAATTTAAGCATACAAGTAATAAACATGGAAATTAAACCAGAAGAAAAATAACTACAAAATTTAACGTGGTTCACCCAATGTGGGCTACATCCACCAAGAAATAACCAATCTATTATTCTTTCTTCACAGAGGAAATACAATGAAGATTTACAATCTTCCACACCTCTCATAGATGTACAGTACTTTTTCCTCACAAGCTTCTCTAAGCTTTCTCCAAGAAAACCTTCTTACAATAATAATCTCTCTTACACTTCTAACCCTAGTTTTCTAGCTTATAAGCATATACAAACTTTAGGGAAACTTAGCTATGCATTTACAACCCTCGATCACCTTTATAACAAAGGGTCAGATTTAATCTGCATCTAATATAAAAATATGAATGCACAGATAATCGACGCCGGTTACCAAACTAATGTCGTTCTTTCTAGGCAACCGACGTCGGTTCCTGTGTAAACCAACAAACCTGAAATACATGCCATTTGTGAAGCTATTTAGCTCCATAACTTAACACATATTCCTCTAATTTTTCCTCTTATGTTATTGTTTTCCTCCTTATTCTTCCGACATCTTACTAAATCATGACCCCATTTATTTTGTTTTGCATTGTCTTCACTTTTCATCTCCCCTTACATTTTATTCCCTTGATGATGCCATCGCATGGGCGATTGCGTCATGTAATTTCAAATTCCCTATTAACACATTCTCCCATGGGTGATGGCATCGGTATAAGTACCCCAACTCCCATTTGTACATTAAGGACATCAAATAATTGCAAAAAGGAACTCGACATTATCTTTTCTCTTATGCGCTAACTTGCACCTACTCACTTAGCTTTAGGATTTTTGCATCTTGACTCTTGGATTTGAGCTTCTTGTTTAGATTGGTTTGCTTGCACTTTTGGGTCAACTATAGTGAGCTAGGACTAGATTTTTCCCCTTCTCTACCTGAAATTTGTTCTCTCTTGGTGTATGGTCCTTTGGGAGATAGATGCATCAGTGACCGTCCCCTAACAGGTAAGTGCTCTAACTCACTTTTTCATTTTATATAGAGTAGTTCTTACATTCGATACATGATTTATGTTAGCTTAGTATTTGATGGAAATGTTAGGTGAATGTAATGCATTTCAGTTCATGTTACATGCTTTCCTTAGGTTAGCATAATATTTTCATGCTTATCTTATTTATCATCACCCCCCATAGTGCGATACCTCCATAGGGTTCCTTCCTCTTCTTCAACCTAAGGCCTTGGAAACCTTAGTTTGTCCTAGTGTAAGGGTTACTTCCCTTGGGGTATGTGATCATAGCGGTCCTTGTACCCCCTTTAATAATATATTTTTATGTGTCATTTTTGGTGTGTCCCCCACTCGTTGCCTCGAATACCCTGGTTGAACGGATGATAAGAGTGCACTATTCCTAGACACATTATTTCCCACCGTACATGACCCACCCATATTAAAATAGCTCTATGATGTTTGATATATACCTCGAAGACATCTCCTAACTTGTAATTGTTGTACAATGTAATTGTATATATGAAATTTTTCTAATCATAGTGACCTTTATATGGCCTATACAATATATCACCTTGTCCAAGCTCATCTCATATGCACTGGCATTGAGTAGTGCTTTGACTAATGACACGTGGGTGTAACCAACACATTTATTATCGTATCATAAATCATGGATCCATCATGCCTAAGTTTTTATAGGCCTCAACATGGTAATGTCCTTAATATGCAATAATTCATTGTATGATACCTAACATGGACATAGTCCTCTCCAAAAAATGATATAAATCCCTGTGAAGGTGGGCCATCATAGTGTGACCCCAATTAAACTAGGTCTCACCCTCCTTAATCTCTTGAATGAATGAGCACATCTTATATGACATAGACACCCTATAGACACAAAATAACGCACTTGGGTACACTTTTAGGTCTTAATCACATACTACTATTCATATGATTCTTAAGCGAGAAAACTAGTAATTGACATCTATCTTTGGCCTTCTTTTTTGTCTTTCTTGTTTCCTCTTTGGTATTACACACCCCCAGCTGCAGTGCGATCTGATCTTTATTTTTATCTTTATTGACTCGGACACGGTGCCTAACCGGGATGTCGGTGCCCTTGTGCCCCTCGGGCGCCCTCGACATATTTATATCTTGCTCACCTCTTTTGGGCCTCTTTTATCTTTTGAGCATCTTGTTTTCTTATGGGTCGGTCTTTTAGTTGTCAATTACGAAATTCAAACAAGGGAATCATATAAATACAAATTTATGTGACCATAATAAAGAACCAAGCTCTAAGCATCTATTATCACCACCTACGGTTGCATCCAAAGGCATTCTAAGAGAATCAAAGGCATCCATCTAGCACCCACTCAGGGAAAAGGAATACATACACACATAGGAGGGGAAGTTCATTTTTTCATCAACACATCTATTTATATTCCTACATCTAGATATCGCTCACTATCAAATGCATCTTTCACAAGAGCTTCCTAGGGCATGATTCTTTCACACACTCAAAAGAACTACATGGAGTCTGAGATGTAGTGCAATGCTTGGTATTAAGTTCACTTTGTCGGGTGACCATCGAGGGTCAATCTGACTCCCCATTTCACATCTTTATTTTTTATGATTTGATGTAGTTTTTCATTTTACAACATATCATTTTTTTTGTAGGTTACAAGAAAATTTTACGATCATCCAGCGATATATATGCGATAAAAGGAGAAGGCAAGAAACCACTTTATGACACAAGAAAAATTAGTTTATGAGCTTCTTTGCGCAGTCACAGGCACCAGCAGATGTCTCAAGTGCCTAGGCACCCTCGCCCTAGTCCAGGAACCCTAGTCCAGTCTCATCCGTAATTACATAATTTTTTAGTGCGATTTATTGAGAGTCTCCTTCTCTTGTTCATCAAGTCTTCCATTCTAGAACACTTCGAGACTAAGCGAATATCAACTAAGTCTTTTATCCTCTCTTTCTTGTACCTAGGGTTTCAATTTTATCTAGCTTATTACTTGTGTAAGATTTGTGCTTTATCATTTATTTATCATACGTGACTCTAATAATATCTAGGGTTTAGCATTAAATTATATTTTTGTTAAATCATTTGGTGAACCCATCTCATTCGAACACTCTTGGGTCCTCATCTCATCACTTCTTTCATTTTCCTAGGATTATCTCATCATGAATATCTCCATTCATGATTTCTTGCTAGCCAATCCAGATTGTAGAGCTAAAATCATTTCTCTCTTCGCTAATACTCGCATTCCTTATACTACTCATCCAGACATGGTATATCTGACATTCATATATGCATTTTCTCAACAACTTACTTTTCCATCAGATATAGGTGCAATATTTTTTTATGACAATGATTCTCCCTATATATATCGGTTCGCATCTATCACATGGTTATTAAGCAGGCTATAATCGATAATGAATCTTAGCTCAATATTTGTACTTTATCACTCCTTCAGAATATTGGCCTTTCCTCAGCTAATGTAAGCCCATCCTCCATTTCTCTCTGTGTATGATTCTTCTACGTGTCCATGCATAGGCACTATTACTTTACCTATCATCATCGTTGGGCCAAAAATGGTTCTTATAGTATTTTCGTTATCGATCCCACTTCAATACAATTACTTACTTGGTAAGCCATGGCTTCACGCCATGTAGGCAATTCCTTCTATAGTTCATTGGTGCATTAAATTCTTACATGATGGATTTGAATATATAATCATCGTTGATCGTGACCCATTCAAATATTTCCACCTAGATCCAACCATTGCATTACCTACTCCAACTTCTACTACTATTATGCATCTCGTTGAAGATCAACAACCCATGGATTATCTGTCAACTTGCCTCCACTCGAAGGAACTGTTTGTGCATTGGACACCATCCCATTTGCTTCATCCTCACCCCCTCCTTTTACTAATGCTATGGTACTTTTTTGGGGTTGTCCATACATTGGACACGTCATTTCACCTTCCTCATCTTCTCATGAGAAACCTGCATCTATGTTTCCTCCTTTCACATGCACTTTTTTCATGAATAACTCTTATTGGCAACACATTCCATTCGATCCCACTTTCTCTGAAACTATTTTTACACATGATGGCTTGACTCGACTTAGATTCACACTCACTAATCTCCTCCCTCCACCCCATTCCCCTCACCTCTATCATGGATATGTTCGCATTATTACTATTTTTATGGCCTCTATATCTTCCATATATCCATCTTTGATGCACACACTCCTCACACTTCTCCACTTACTCTTGGGAAGTCTTGGCTTGACTACATTGGAGGCACTCTAGATCCTGATCATATTGATATCACATTTCCCATGCCTTTCGGTCATGTTTATATTTGTAATGATTCATTTCTCGGTTATACACAAAATCTCACTCATTGGTATGCACATGGTTTTCCACTACCACCTTTCATTGATGAGGAATATGCAATGGGCATGTACAATTTACGTCGTAATGGCTCCTTACATGATCAACCACATACTATCACTTACCAGGTCTCTAATGCATCTCCATTCAACTTCAACCATGACAATGATGATCTCTTAGACAATGTTACTTAATTCTTCTTCACATCATATACTTGGGGGCATCATGATTACTTTCCCCCTCTTAGCATTATCAGGTGTCTCCCATTTCTATTATTATGCTCTATGCTTCGCATCTATTCTTTCTCATGCATCTTATACAACTTCTATCATAATTACCCTAAGACGCACTCTTGTGCTATGGTTCACACTTGATTGTTGAGGAAATACTACATTCATGAATCTCACACACTACACATTGCATGCTCTGCGCTTCACAATACATCTTTCTAGCATCATATTATCATACATCATATTACCCTATGACACACTCTAGTTTCATGGTTCATACTTGATTTTTGAGGGTCTAAACCTGAAATGAACCTCACCACCTTCACTCTTCACGCTCTATGCTTCATAATCTATCTATCTAGCACGTATTTTCAAACCATTTCCTGATGACACACTCTTGTTATATGGTTCATTCTTGACTTTCGAGGGTTATTTTTATAAATGAACCTCATCTTATACACATACGTACACATCCACTTAGGGGGCACACTGCTCTTATCACATTCACATTACATATCATTCCATCTCATTCATTCACAACATACAACATATCTTGGTTGTACTTAGTCTTGCTTGCTTATACTTACATGTACACTTTGTTTCCATGCTAGATAGATACCTATTATGTTATTATATCTCTATATATACACATGTGCGTTTATTTTTTCTCTAGTTGTGAATGCTGACTTCTTACAGATCCTTACACGCAGCAAGGATGCTTGGCATTGTACCTCTCACCAGTCCCACCGAGGCTCCTGGGGAATCTACTTTCTTACACACTACATGTGTTATTGTTTCATTTTATACTACTTCTTATTCTTACTAGCACACTACTCTATCGATATATACACATCTTGACATACTTTTTTATCTTTCTAACATGCTAATGGGTGCTTCATGTGTAGCATTTTCTTTGCAAGAACTAATTACCACCATGGTTGTCTGATACTTGATATTTTTTCCATTGTATGTCATTATTTGCGGGCTATGCCATATGTCTTGCTTGTTCATTGTTTGTATGTTTTTGGCTGCTTCGGCCCTCGATTGTCTTGTGACATTGTGAGTGATGTCCTATGTTTGAAACCCACTTTTCATGGTCTACTTTTTCTGTATTATTGTTTATTACAATATTTTTCTATTACATGCTTACTACTTTTCTACTAACACATGCATCTAGCCACTTTGTTTTCATGTGACTTGGTTTCTACCATGCACATTCCCTCCCCTGCTATAAGGATATAGTTTCAAATCAACATTTGGTCCTCTCCTTTGGGCCACATCCTCCTATCAATGTCACATGCACCCCAAATGAGGGGGCATACATTGGGTGAATCAGTCACCCCATACAACAACTCAAAGCTTGAGTACACAACTACACAATATAGGAATAGAACACAGTTACACTCATAAAATGACCCAAATTCTAACTTGGGTCCTCGGTATAGCACAAACACCAGTGTCCAGATACAAACACTAGTGTCTGGGCACTCTTGACCTTTCTCGGGCGCCTATGACTGGGAAGTTACAATTAATTTCTCAAAGTAGCACAAATTTTAGCTATCTTTATATAGTAATTTTCATAGTATAGGCACAATCCTCCAAAGCAATTAGAATTCATTATATCTTCTTTTTTTTTCCTTGGATCAAACTAGAACAACACGGAACAAAGAAGGATCACACCATCTACAAGTGGTGTATAAATTCGGGAAGTAGTCATGGATGGAGAATAACACTAGACCTTTCTCTCCAAAATTCTTCTTTCGTGGCGTGAAATCACCCAGAAAACTCACACGTGGCATGAGATTTCCCAAAAACTTGTTCTTGAAGTGAGATCGCCAAAAAAACTTGTTTTTAGCATGAGATCACCCAAAAAACTTGCTCTTGGTGTGAGATCACCCAAAAATCACTCTTTTACAGCAGTTTAGGACATTCTCTATCCTTTTCATTCTTCATGGATCAGTGCACACTTTCCTTTTTACACATTTTTACATACTTTTACATGCTTTTATAGAGTTTTCATAACACATGACTTTGAATACTCTTTCACTCTTCTTTTGCAGGTCCATCCTTAATACGTAACAAGAAGTAGCCCCACATTAGCAAATCATAACAACAACAATAGGTACAAACATGGCACAACACATACGCTTCACCCCTAGGGTCACTTCCTCTTCCTTAGCTTCCACGCTTCATTTTTATCACTCCACACTTTTTCTTGTCTCTTTCGCACGTTTTCACCATCAATCTACATGGTTATCAGGTACGCATCTCTTATCTACTTTATGTTATTGAGTATTCACTCAAAACATAAAGTGGGGGCAAATGTAAACACAAAATCATGCACTTGGGTACATTTCTAGGTCCTAATCACATACTACTATTCATATGATTCTTAAGCAAGAAAACTAGTAATTGACATCTATCTTTGGCCTATTTTCTATCTTTCTTGTTTCCTCTTTGGTCTTACACACCCCACATCCCATTATGATCTTCATTACTTTATCTTTATTGACTCTGGACACACCACCACCAGATGCCGGACCCTAGGACACTCAGCACCTAGGCGCCCTCGTCCCCTCTTGCACCCCCGACCTCTTTGTATCTTGCTCGCCTCTTTTGGGCATCTTGTTTTCTTATGGGTCAGCCTTTTAGTTGTCAATTACGAAATTCAAATAAGGGAATCATATAAATACAAAGCTATGTGACCATAATAAAGGACCAATCTCTAAGCATCTATTATTATTATTACCACCTAAGGTTACATCCAAAGGCATTCTAAGAGCATCAAAGGCATCCATCTAGTGCTCACTCAAGGGATAAAGGACTACATTTTCTACATACATGCATAGGAGGGGAAGTTCATTTTTCCATCCACACATCTATTTACATTGTTGCATCTAGCTATTGCTTGCTATCAAGTGCATCTTGCACAAGAGCTTCCTGGGGCACGATTCTTTAACACACTCACAAGAACTATATGGATTCTGAGATGTAGTGTGCTCTTGGTTGTAAGTTCACTCTTTTGGGTGACTGTTGGGGTCAGTCTAAATCCCCATTTGAATCTTTATTTTTAGGATTTGATAAAGTTTGGGGTTTTTTAGGATATCATTTGTTTTGCAAGTTACAAGAAAATTTTACTATCATTCAACGACATATAGGTGACCAAAGGAAAATGTTAAAGATCACTTTGTGACACAAGAAAACCAATTTATGAGCTTCTCATGCAGTCACAGGCACCTAACAGAGGTCTCGATGCCGAGGGCCCTTGCCTCGATCCAGGAACCCTAGTCTCGGCTCATTCGGAAATTACTAAATTTTCTGAGTGTGGTTTTGATAGTCTCCTCCTCTTGTTCATCATTCTTCTAGTCTAGAACACTTCACAATTAAGCTAATATGAGTTAAGTCTTTTATCCTCTCTCTTGCACCTAGGGTTTCATTTTTATCTAGCTTATTTCTTGTGTCAGATTTGTGCTTTATCATTTATTTATCATATGTGACTCTACAATATATAGGGTTTAGCATTAAATTCATTTTTTTCTAAATTACACCCCACTCATATATATGGATACAAAAAAACCAATCAATACATTTTAAAAATTACAAACATGAAATGTCTTATCAAACTATATCACCCAATAAAGTAAAGTATTCTTAACATATCTAATACCAATCCTTGTCTACACCAATAAAAATATATGTGTACCTCTCAATAATATTTCATTGTGCAAGTAATATATGACCAAATACCAATAACCACAAAATCCATCACACATATTCTAGTGTCATTTTCATCTCTTGGTGGCAACCAAAAATTACAAGTATCCAAGTCCCACCACTTTATAGTGCAGTCAACAAATGTAAATCATGGGGTATATAACCTAAGCATCTCACTGCCCCTAATACTACCCAATCAATCACTCCCTAGTTAGTGGCATCAAGGTTGAACATGATCATACTCTACATACATCTCCCATTGTGGAGCTCCTCTTTGTGATTATTCATTTGCAATATAAAAACACAAAAAAATGGTGCATTAGATCTCAGTTTATAAGAAAAAATTATATTAAAAATGTCTAACATAATATTGGCAAGAATCATCACAAAATCAACCAAATTGAGCTTAAGGACATAATTAGCTATAACAAACATAGTATGGTATATAATTGCCAGCATGATGAACAAAGTCATCTGAATTTTAGATGAAGTCATCACACCTCAAATGACCTCATTCGGGATGAATTTTCACGCCTATGTGTAAATATGTCCTATATACCCTAAAAATTACCAAAAAATGAAAAATTACAAAACTCACCAAAAATGGCGACCCACCACCAACCAGATGCTAACAAGCATGGGTCAACTAGAAGTAGATTCATGTCATTACGTAGGCATGGTCGTTATTCATAACTCAAAATCCAAATCCACAATAAGATAGATAAATTTCAAATTTTAGAAATTCACCCCTATTTATATTGAAAGTGGCATTAACAACCTAGATTAGGATTTACATCTGATCTTTTTTGGCAACCCATAAAAAATTGCGATATCTTTCCTTATGCTTCTCCATTGTTAGTGTCATCTTGATGTCATTAGGATTGTGGTCACATTCTTTTGTATCGGCATTATTTCTCATTCATGTGTTGCAATCTATGATTACACCCTATTATAAACTACTCATTCAATGTTACCTCAACAAATGATTATATATGATAAAATCATACCTTCACAGAACTCCTTATGGGTATCCAACATCATTCTTGACATTTACGCTCTCTTACTGGTAATGCATTCTATTTTTGATATTTCACACAATCTCATTACATGATTATACCATACACTTCTATGGGTTCTAAACCTTAAACAAAATTGGATATTTGTGACTTAATCATGTTTTCCTCTTCTACCCCACACATTTAGCTCCACAATTGATCATATAATGACACACGCCCCATTTATATATTTTCATTTCTTTTAGTGACCAAGAGGAAAATGCAAGGAGATCAAAGGCCTCCTTTAGGTGACGCAATTGTTGAAAACATAATGTACTTATCTATTTAGCAAATGTGACATACTATAATGAAAATCAAATGTTTACCATGTTTCATTTATTTATCTTCTATTTCAAAAACTATTATCAATACTTATGTCATACATTTCTTTTATTTAAGGAATTGTAATATACCATGTTTCTAATTTTGCATATTAACATATTGTTTAAAATAGAACAATGGAAAAATGTTGGACCAAAAGCTTTTACACTTGAATGAATGGGATTAGTTGATTCATGAACACTTTTTCATGGGTCAAATTCTTTTGTAACATCTCATAAACACCTCTTTAATCATCATTTAGTTATTGTGGTGCCATAAAATTTTGCAAACTAAAAGAATGTTTAACTTTCATTTCTTTTCTTTTTTTTTTGCTTGTAAAGTAGACACAACTAAAAATTACAGTTTTGATGCAACATGCATGATCATACTTTGCATATTTATACACAACAAGACTTTCAAAATATAACATGTAACTAAAAGAAAACTCATGATTCAATATGATAATATTACAAGATTCTTGCAACAATAAAATAGAAACTTTCTTAGTAATGACCAATGTTTTCAAGGAACAATAAGTACAATAATGGTTATTTACAAGAGTGTATAGACTTGACAAGCCACATTTATTTACAAAGTGAAGGAAATGTCCTCCAAAGATGAGAAAGACCAAGATGGCAAGAGGCTCTACTATCTCCAACTTGAGCTCCAACTCCAATACTCCTACAAGAATCCAACTCCAAGAGAACATGGCTTGTTTACCACCCAACCAATAGGCATCATCACATGCCTTTCCATGGTTGGAAGTCATGCTAGCCTCCCCCAAGCCCATGGGAGAGAGGAACTAGCTTCCACAATGTGCACAAGTATAATGGGGATTAAACACACAACAAGAAAAAAAACATAAGACCATTCAACCACTTAGACCTACTATACAATGAAAACAACAACATGAGGAGAACAAGGTCAACCTCACAAGGGGGAAGAGAGGAAGTAGGATGCCCAAATCAAGGTGTCCAACCATAGGAGCACCAACAAATACATATATACAAAACTCCTTATACCTCCTAATCATTCATCCTCCTTATTCCTCCTTTATGCTATAGAAATCCTTCTTGGGAGGATTTTCAAACCCAAAAGGGTTTCCTCACCAAGAATGGGGAAAGGTTCAAGCCATATGAACCTTTCTCCCACCTCAAACCATATGAGGGGATGAGAAGGGACCTTCATGGCTTGACCAACAACCATGAGGTTTGAGAGGGAAATCCCTCTCTCTTCCCCTACATTCTCCAAAAACCATCAATCCAAATGATGGTGGAGAGAAAACAAAAGAAAACAACAAGAACAAACAACAACTACATTCATCATACACTTCTCAACACATTATTTCACACACATTATTTCATTGATCAAGCATACTTACAAGATAAGCACAACTAAGAAGAAGAAGGTTAAGTATCCTACCTCTATAATGCTTTCCAAGACTCTAAGCTTTTCCCCTTGTCCAAGCTCACCTCCAAGCCCCCAAAATTCTCCAAGTGCTCCAAAAAAAAATCCAAGAAGACCCATTCCTTCCACATGAGGAAGAATAAGAAGAGGAGCTCAAAAGTTTCCTCACCAATGGGAAAGTGACAAGTGTCACCCCCTCTCCTCTCAAGAGTCAAAGATTCCAAAAACCAAATAAGTAAGAGTAAACTCACCTTTTATCCCTTATCACCCAAAATACCAAAAACTAAAATAAAACAAAGTGGAGCAACTTTTAACAATTTCACACAACCCAACCATCTTACATGGATGGTGACTAAAGAGGGCAAAATGGGAGGGAAACTCCCTCCAAACCTTGGAAATAGGCCCCCTACCTATTAGGTAGGGTCCAAGGGCCCATTTTCATGCTAAGGGAACCCCAAACTAAAAAGGGGTCCCTAAAATGCCCAAAATAACCCAATTTCGGGTTTGGCATGCTTGGGCACAAGGGTAGAGGGTGTGGGGTCCACCCAAGGTTCACATGTGGTCCCCAATCCCTTCTACCAACACACACACACTTTCCCAAAACCAACACTTAACTTAAGATAAGATCATTAAACCCCTAAGCTAGTTTACTTAATAAAACACACCCTAAACCTAATTAATTTTACAAAACAATATTACATTACAATTGAGGGGTTCACCCATGGTGCCCAATTAAATACATCTAATCTAAGGCCTCAAACATTTAGCATGGTTAGGACTCAGCCCGTGGGCCGCTTGTGCACAATTGCGTAGCTGCCCTGAAACCCATGCTCTCCTATACCTGTCACCTGCACACTCATTGCACACATTAACCGCATCTGTCCAATATAATAAACATCATCTATACATCACAATATCAATCAAACTTATAATGTCCGAACATAATTTACAATTGATAGTGCAATGCATACAATTATCCACATAGTTTGCCATGAATCATCCACAAATAAAATTGCAACGACATACACTTAGGTTAGCATGAAAATTACCATCATTAAATCCAAAACACTATATCATTAATCAAATCAACCACAAGAGACTAACATCTAACCAATAAGTCTATCATATAACCCTGTTAGTGTCATCAACATCATAAGAAATATATCAGTATACGAATCTAATCCAATTGGCGCTACGCGCCCAAAATGCCATAATGTCCATGAGGATAAAATATCATAGTAAAATGTCCAAAGTCTATCAGAGTCTCAATCACAACATGTCTAGGAATAAAGGAACCAACAGATAACTGGAGCTATAAAAATGTGGGCACTACGGTTATCTCATGTTTTATAGGCATTGCAACCTTCTCGGTTTTGATTCGAGCTCATTCTTCTATGTTCAAGACATAATCAGCCTTTCTAGACAAAGTTGTATAGATGACTTCCCAACGTAGCCGACTTTATTTTCCCTTGGTTTTTTATCACACTTTCCCAAATCAATTCTCTTCATGTCAATATTTGGGTCACTTCATTCAAATTTTAAGTTAATTATCCACCAAAAGGTTTCAAATCCAAAGTACAATCAATATATAAGCATATCGCTATAAACATTGTAAAGTGGGGGTACTTATTTACAAGATTAATACACTAGCCAAGTATCTAATATCTCTTGCACACTCAAGTACACATCTCATTACTCTTTAAAAAATTAACAACATTCATTTCTGTCATTGGGTTCTAGGGAATGACATGTAGTATTGTATTGATTATCACATTCTCGCACCCCTACTATGAGGGAGAGCTATATGTTATGAGGCCTCTTTGGAGTATTTTCAAGTAGGCAGCTCTTAACTCAATGGGGGTGAAGAATCCCAACCATTATGGACTAACCCATTTTTCAAGTATTCAACTAAAGGAGGAAACTAGGGTTTTTACAAAGAAGATCCCTAAATCCACTACAGATGAACAACTAGATATAGGATATTACTCATAAAAGGAAAACAAATATTGTGCAAAATCATATCCATATCAAATCCACAAAAGACAAATATGTCCATATATGACAATGTCGCACATCCGATTTTGTCTCGAGATAAGAAACTTCATCCTTCTTGTAATTTCATACCCCAAAAAATCGGGACAGCTCAACAACGCCTTTTATATCCCTCTTCCGCATTTTCATATCAATATCATTCCCTTTCAAAGTAAAAAAAATTGCAATCCTCTCTAACCCTAGTTTTTCCTTTAGTTAGCTCATCTATGTTATTGTAATTTTTCATTATAACCTCGACATGATTTAGGATCTAAATGTTTCTTTAATTTACCTTAATATGATCTTATTTCATTTCAACACAATTGTTTAATGCTTTAATTAGAATCAAACCTAACTTTAGCATTACAACAAGCCTAGTTATAAGTACAAAATAATCACATTCTTTTACTTCACTCAAGAATCGCTTTAATCCTCACATGAACATTATTTTTGGATTTTCTTCCATTGCTTTGCATATATCCTTCATAATATGATTTACTCCATCCTTTTCTAACAATGTATATGTGTTTGTATGTCCATCATGATGTTCCTTATAATCGGACTATAAAGATATCCCTAATAATATAATGCAAGCATCCATGGGTATTATATCACACATAACTTCATTCCTATATTCACCAATCTAGAAACTCGCCAAACATTGTCCATTCACCAATATTTGATGACCAATTAGCAACTATGAAACCTTATACGGATTTTGATATGTTTTCCTCTTCAATTTTAGTTTTTCCACCATTTCTTGTAAAACAATATTTTCAGTATAATCACTATTTATAATCAACTTATTCTAGACATAAAATCACACACTTACTACTTACATCGCACCTCTAAAAATGTCATTATATGTATGATTCCTAAGCAAGAAAATTGTACATTAACAACACTTGTTTTGATTTTACATTGTTTTATCCTTTTGATGCTCTTATCATTTACTTTTCTCAAATGAACACTTTACTTTTGAATATTGGACAACATGTGACCCAACTCTATATTTTCCATTATATCCTCTGAACATCCGGAAAGTACTTCCCATTAGGTACAAAAGCGCTCAGGTGTTATTGTCCCCTTTGGGCGCTTTTGTATTTTTCCTCCTTTTCTAAAATTTGAAATGCTACATTACTTGTTATCTTTTCTAAAACCTTTCTTATCACTATGGGTCGTATTTTTAGTTGTTAATGATGTAATTCAAACAAAGGAATCATATATATATATATATATATATATATATATATAAGACTTACTCACCATTATTAGGGAAGGGAAACTCGGGCCATTAATACTTTATATCTACTACTTGGGCAAAGAGTAACATTCAATGACAACATTCAGGTTGCATTATTCATTACATAAGAGGGACTATTTCTGAATTTCATCTCACACATTTATCTTGGAAGCAAAATAGTTATATCCCACTATCTTGGTGCAACTGTCACAAGGGCAACCTAGCTTCAAGGAACATGATTCAATCACACACACTAGAACTATAGAGTCTGAAATGTAATGCAGTGCTCAGTGACAATCACATTGGAGTGAACGTCGAGGTTAGTCCGACTCAAGCATATGCATTATTCGTCTCATCTAATGCTTTTATGATCCTTGTACAGGTAGTTAGAGTTCAATTTTTAGGTTCATGTGCGATAGCAAAACCCTACAACGAAGCTATAGCGATAAAGAGTGAAAGGAAGAAGACAAGTTCAAACCCTAAAAATATTAGAAGCAAAGCACTTACTAGGACACTAGCACCCAATTCAGACACTAGAACCCAGACAGTATTGTCCTCCTCTAGGTGGATGTCCCAAAGGATTTTCATATTCCAATTTCTTAGATGAAACTTACTCAGTCTAGATCAAGCCTATTCCAACCAGCTTCTAACCCAATATGAATCCAAATATTCAAATACAAGCTAAGTCATTCTTATCTCACTATTTCTTACACTTGTTTGTCTCTTGCATGATAGATCTTATTTGTTAATGTTATATCTATTTGATCTCAGTCCTCTGATTAAGATTTAATTTCGTTAAATCATTTGGTGAAACTGATGTTTGTATGTTCGTTATCAAAACTATTCTTCTCCAATCCTACTTTATATCCTAAATTTCTTCAATCAGGTAAATACCATTTTACTAGAAATATCCAATTACTAATTCAAGCAATAAAATCTAACTTGATGCAACTATCAAGTATTCTTCCTTTCTTTCTCTATGAACAAGTTTCCATCACAAATATTTTTATAGTAATATTGTTATACAATCAGAGTAGTTCCATATGAACCGAATACAACACAATGGAGATCAAACAGAAAGGTTCTACCAATAACGACTTCATGATGACTCAGGAAGAAATCCATATTAACCCAAAAGAAAATTTGTTAACCAATGTCTAACTTTCCACAATGATTTGTTAACCAAATCAACAATTAAACTTTCAACTGAATCATAAACCAAAAGCGTAACAATTACAGTTGATATTATCGATCAAACTTCTATATCCTACTCATACAGAAGATCAAATAAAGTAATTATAGTAAAAAAAATAAGGGGATAAAGCACGAAATCTAATAGTATAAGATCACATATGTGATCTCACAGAGGTTAAGAACCCCCTTAACATATTCACGGTATTTCCACTATAACTAGTTTAATTGTATTCTAACAAAGTTACTAAATCCATTCACAGGTTAGCAATTTGAAAAATGAATACGAAAAAGATATCGATTCAAAGTTAGATACAAACAAGGTTTCAACTACAAAATGAATATAACAACCTCAGAGGTCAAATCGATGGCCCAAGTCTAAATAAGTCATCCAAATAGAAAAAATGAACATCTCAAAAAGAAGTAATATAACAAGACAAGGAAAAGACACTACCCCCTCCTTTTTATCAAGATTTACGCCAACCTGGAAGGGTTGTTTAAACAAAGTAACAATGAATCGAAATCATAAAAAGGAGTCTGGAAATTTATACCAGTAAACTAGTTACCCTCTCATGTATAAGGAGATTCAAATATTCAAACACTGTTAACCACCCTGAATGGGTTAAGACTCATTTTTGAGTCTCAAGAAGTTTCAAAGTAGGATTCACGAGATATAGTTGATAAGACCAAAACCAAAACCTTCTTTGAGTCATCCTGTGGGAAAACAATAATCTTTTGTTTATTTCCCAACTAGACAAGTAAAAAGTGAACCGAAAAGTTATTCCCATGTGGGTTTTAACCCTGTATCCAAAACTTCAAACTTAATATAAAGGATTACACGTAACAAAAATACCCAAACCAGTGATACATAAATTTGCTAAACTTTTACTCAAATCACACACTCAGATCCAGATTATGCAAACTGATTCATTTTCATCAACTTAAAACTAGATGTTACAAGTTCCATATAAGCACATAGAGTTGTTAAAATCAACTTAAACCAGATATTAAGCATATATCATATTAAAACCAAAAAAATAATAAATAATACCATAACCTTAAAACCCGTAACTCGGAATTCAATTTCAAAGAAGAGCAGAGTTATTTTTAAGAACTAATTAAATAGATCAGATTATCATAATGAGTTAGAGCCTATCATTCCTCGTAGAGCACCTGCAAAAATTTTGCAAGCTACGAATTCCCTTCCAAGATTTCGTTAAAGATTCCACAAAATTTTTGCAACCGAATCCATAGAAATCCCATAATCTCATTTCCCATCATTTTAACAGCTTCAACAATAAATTTCCTTCCTCTAAATTTTCCATGCAATGGCAAGATTGTAAATGCAATAGAAATGAACTACTAGTTTCAAGAATATGAGATCAAGATGCAGAGCCATAGAGCTTGATGAATCAAAATTAAATCCCTTCCTTTCCACCATTCCATCTTAGTATTTTAGTTTTCTACTTATTCGAGATCATTTAATGCTAGGATGGTTTTCCAGTCATCCCATTGAATCGCCAACCACCAATTATCTTTTAGTACCAACTAAATGTTTTAGACAATGCAAAAACCTTGACTTAGTTACTCGGAATTTAGTGTCCGCCATGTTTAACTTGGTTTCCTCTAAAGGTAGTGGAAATTCCACATTAAACACTATTTAATTCTTGGTACAACGTGGGTTGGTGGCCACTAACCGAGCTTAAACCCTTAGGTTTTAGTTATCATAGTCGAGTCTTAGGTTAGGTCTAGGTTCATAAATAGGTTTAGACCCCTTTAATAATATAGCAACTGTAACTTAGGTTAGGGGTTTTCTTAATCAGAAATATTTATAACATATCTAGGTCCCTTTTAGATATGTATTAGTCACCTTAGAAAAGGTTTCATTAAGCCTTTAGAACTATTAAACAAGAGCGTCATTATTTGAAATTCATTTAATCAAAATACAATTAATCTACAATATGAATGTTTTCACAAGATGTCACAAAACACCCCCAAAAACCTTATATGCATTTACGCTTGAACAAGATGGTATGTCAAAAATGTAATGAAGTCAAATTTACTTTACAACAATGATCATAATAATATATTGATTAAAGGCATGCCCTTGGATCACTGAAATTGATCCAAGGTATGGCTATTCCTTTCATATAAATGCAATATACTAAGGAACATGTTTAATATCGTAACTTAGGTAACTTACCTACATGGTCCCAAAAGACTGCATTTACTTCTTATCACCTGAATTCACATAATGTACTTAAAAACTCAACATTGCGAGTATATGAAAACAATCCAACATCAGTAAAATATTGCCAAAGTATTATTACATCAGATTTAGAAGGTAAATCATATCATCTACAACAAACATGATCAATCAGTTCAAAAGAGTATACCATCTCATAACAGGAATCACATATCAATGTTTGTAAACTTTAGTCTGAAGTAATTAAAGATATCAACATGGAAAAGGCATTACATCAAATGCATTGATATGGTAATTTATTCACTTACGAAAATTCAAAACTTTAGGATGTAAATCTAAAAACAAATTTGAAATTTGGACAGTTTGTTTTAAATGTAAAATGCTATTAAAAACAAAAAAATGGGGGTAAGCCCCACGGTGGGTGCCAAAATGTAAACAAAAAAATGTGTTAGTATGCAAATGCAAACCAATAAATTAACCAAACTAATTCCTAAATGAACACTTATAATTGCTACCTCGGATAGAGAAATATGGAAAGGAAGGAGAATATAATACTTGTACTTATCTACAAGATTACAAAAATCCTACTTTGATGTGGTAGATTCGCTCTTAGATTGCTTGATTTGTGTGGACAAGTTTGGGTTGACCTCCCTTGATTTCCTTTGATTTCTTGATGAAGGATGAAGGATTGATTGTAGATGAATGGATTTATTGAGTGATTAAAGATGAAAATGGATGATTAATTGATAAAATTAATAGAACTTTGTTATGGATTTGTGACTTTTTTCAAGCTAGCTCTCATGGAGGAGGAGAGATCAATTTATAGTTTGTGGATGGGATAATGGAGGGTAGAAATTTATCCAAATAGGATGAGGATCAATGGTTGGAAATTGATGAGAGGATTGGAGGATTCTATAATAGATAATTCTAGAATTTGAGTTAAAATTCCATGGAGGGAAGAAGCTTCCATTGAATTAAAAATTCATTGGAAGGAGAGAGTTAGAGAGGCTTATAGAAATAGAAGCCTCTATATTTATAGGTGTGAGGATGTGATTAGGATTAGAATTAGAATAGGTTAATAAATGATTATTAGGGGTGAGTTTACATGGAAAGGAAAGATGTAGGGATGTGTAGCGTAGGTGGTAGGTAGAGATGTAGGAATATTAAATTCTTATAAAATATTAATGATGCACCTAAAGTTCACGAGATAATATCTAGACACATTGACACATCACCCAAATTTAGAGCCGAGAACTCACCCAAAGCACGCAAAGGTACCGGGTCCCTCTTTAGGGTTGTTGTAGCGAGAATGCTAACATGATAAAGACTTATAGCATATGGATCATAACTAATACATCATTATATAGTGCATGACAGATCTAGATCTAGGAAAGAATAGGTTTAAACAATAATCATGGTAGAAGTAAGAACGTGCACTACCCAATTACACACGGGAATAACACTTAGGTTCATTCAATATCTTCCATCTCTTAATCATCACAATAACACGAATCTTCTTACAATATCGACAATATATGTCGATGCGTGCATGGATCTCGATACTGATAATCCAAAAACATGTACACTATGTTATCTATCTTTCCATATCCATCATATCCTACTAGGTAATTCAATACATATATATAGGGCGGTGACTTTCCTTTGCCACTTATATATTCCAAAAATAGGCCACATGCTATTAATAGTCACACACCGTTTTCATGCATAGCCACACATGCAAGTGTGCTATCTATAGACTACTAATAGTTAACTGAGGTGACAATCCTATTCTTATACTATCTCCATGCAAAAGTGCTCTGAATCCGATCCTCTAGAAATAGACAATGTGTGGTGCACACGTCTCTGCATCATTGGTGTGTTATACACATCATCTTCTAAAAATAGATCTTCATGCCCAAAAAGAGCTAAGTACTAAAACTAAACTTTTGTTCCGTGCGTGTGTTATTCCTATCCATTCACACCTTTCCGTATGAATTTATTTCCCTCACGAACTTCTTGTGTGCTTCCTTTTTCAAGTGTTCTTTTATCAACATTACCCGCACTAATTTCATTGTTGCCCGACAATGGGTATCTCCAAAAATAGAAGTAAAGAATAGAAGAATGGAAAGAATGGAAAGAATGAATGAATGTATGAAATAATGGTTTACCCTTACAGTCTCTTCTTCAACCTGAACAACTAATTCAGGATATTCTTATTTTATTTCAACCTCCAAGTTTTTCCATTCAACGAGTACTTATTCTACTTTTTTTTGGAATGACCACATCAATGGACTCCAATTCATCCCTAGTAATCTCCCCTTTATCATTTTGCAAGACCAACACACAATGCTGGAAATCAGGTCATTCTTCCCTCTAGCAAATCCATATTCTACGTAATGAGCTTCCCAAGCTCTTCCAACCAAGTCTTGTGCGGCTCTTGTGCGTCTGTTAGGACCTCACGCTTTTTCTTAACCACCGACAATATTTTTGCGTGGCCCAATGTTTTTTCCTTCATTTCTCTCTAGACCTCATTATTTTCTTTCAAGGTATTTATGTTGATAAGCGCCTCTGGAGCTATGCAGATGTTTAAAGCCTAGTCTTCTTTCTTCAATTCTTCTTGTAGTGCTTACAGCAGCCCTTCATAGGATGTAATCTTCTACATCACAAGCTTTATCTCGATCCGCCTCTTGTTCTAGATCCCTTGGCATTGGCATGCAGAGGTTCATCTTTAAGTACCAGGTTCACCAAATTTCTTACATAATGTATTGCTAAGGGAAACATCTGTGGTACCTTGGTCTCCAAGTGGGGTCTAGCTCTTATGACATTGTCACCAATCTCTCTGCGATGCTTTGATAAATACAACATTCTTCTTCTGTGCTAAGTCCCTCTCTTGCGTTAGGCACGTTATTTCTCCATCCTTAGTTTTAATCTCTCTCTGAGCGCCCTAATTGTGGCAGCCTTGTCCATATTTCACCTTGCCACCTCTGTTGAGACTTTGACCAATGCATTACTCACTGTTCATCCGACATGATAGTAGGCTTTACTATCATGTGTTTGGCCTGAGGTGTCTTCTTCAACCTCCGTGATACACATGACTCCTCACATACATCAAAATCTAGCTCATCCATGTGTGTGTGCATGGACCATGAAAACTGCTTCCTCGTATGCATTGTGGCCATATCTTCATCCATGAGCTCCTAGCCATATAAGTCTTTCTGTGTCAGTGTGCTCTGGAAACGGCATGGACAATTTTACCTGTTTCCTCTGCATAGCCCATAGCTGGTGGAATGTTCTCTCCACTCGTTCTTCTAGACCATTGCTGCTTAGGGACTTTAGCTTCCAAATTTGGGACTTGTGTCTCTATGTCCTGAGTAGTCTCTGCAGTTGTCTCCTCTGGTCCCTTTTCTTCCTCTCCTCTTTCCCTTGATTCCTCATCCTTTTGTTCTTCTATGTTCTCTTGGAAGTGTAGGAGAATTAGGCACACTTTCCTCTGACTCTTCCGCATCCTCATTCAACTTCATTTTCCTCCTTTTGTGGAGAGACTTTAGGTGATCTATGCACCATTTGTGGAGTAGCACCACCGGGTCCTTGTTCTCCTAAACACCCTCTTAAATCTATGCTCCCCTTGGATTGTATTCAAGTCCTCATCATCCCCCTCTTGTGGCTGAGGTGGTGTAGTGGCATGCTCAACTTCATCCTTATTCGTAGGATGTCTTCTACCTCTATGCTCCAAACCACCACTATCTTCGTGCTCATCCTCCTCATCCTCCACTTTAATTGGCTTTGTGGGCTTAGGCATTGGGATGTTCTCCATTGTATGTTTTTCTTTGGTGGTACTGGAAGTGCGAACTCACCTTCCACATACTTGTTATTCTCCATATTTGGCTTTAGTTGGAGATACACCAATGTTGCTCCAATATCTCCCACCACCAAACTTATTGGTTTAATGCTCAATACATCTGAGATGATTATTTCAACATATGCATCCCACCCTGGATACACATATTTCTTCCTTAGTGTGTGGTAGTCACAATCTACCTTATCCGCGTTGAATGTCAGTTACCACATGTCTGTAAACTCGTGTACTGACGCTTGGAAGTACCTTATTGTGAATGCATATGACAACTTACACCAAGGGCTCTATGCTCCATATTTCATGGCAAACCACATTATATAGAAATGTTGGTATACAGTGAACTGAACTGCCTTTCCAACCACTGAAGGCAAGTCCTTGGGGATGTGTCATTCTTCCTCAAAAGTCGCATGAAGCCTATCATACCACTTCTCATCCCATTGCTTAACTTGCTCTATCATGGATCCCTCACACAAGTACTTCTTGAAGCATTCTATAGGTGATTTGTGTTCCATTGGATACTCCCATACCTTCTCCTTTGGTCCATCAGGTACTTCGATCTCCATGAACACTAGTGATAACATAACAGCTCCAAAGATGATTTTTCCTCCGCATGTGCTTCCTTAATGATTGTCTCTGCAATATAACATGAAATGTTGTAGACTACTCCTTCAGACATCTTTTTGGCAATGTGCAGCCACATGGTGTTCACTTGTGACCACCTTTCTTGGTCATTTAGCTTTGTAACAAGATGTGTGGCTGCTTACACAACTAGATACTTCTTCAGTTTGTTGATGTCCATATTGCGTAGACCCTTTGTATACCCCAACTCCTTTCTGGTCTCCAATATTATGGTTTTGTTTGTTAGATCATCTCGTAAATCATCTCTTGTGCCTTTCAACCCCGTTACCATGGAGATGAGCACAATTGAAATTTTGACTCTGCGACCTGTAAAGTAGAAAAATTCCTCGTGCACTCTTATCATGAGCCATTAGTACAAGGGATCATATTTCCCATAGTAAGGGAGCTCATATAGTTGGTAAACTCCTATCCTCTGCAAGATCTTCTCACCAACATCATCATACATCGACATGTCTTCCACCGTGCATTTATTTGTCTTCGTGTTCAGCAACGCGTCAAGATCCTTCTTATTCTCTGTGGTATGATGATTGTACTCACTCACTTTGCTTTTCCTTATGTGAGAATCCCACTCTTGGCCGACAATAACCCCCTCTGGATATTGCATCTCAGAAAAATTACTTTCTGGAGCCATCTCTTCTTCTTCTTCTTCTACCACCTTCTTCTTTCCCTTCACTCTTGCTACAATTGCTTTCTTGGGTTCCATTTCTACCTTGCAATCCTTTGTAGATCCTTGCCGCTCAAATTTTGCAAGGTGTAAAGCAAACCCTAGTTTGATTCAGCATGCCCTAGGTGAAATTACATGCCCTAGCTCCTCTTTGTCACCTCGCTTTGCTCAAACCCTTCACCACCAGGGACACAAGCTTCTTTCGTGCATGATCTCTTCGTCACGATTGGTTACACACCTCTCGCACCTTAAAACGATCACTTGGCTCTTCGCACTTGGCTTCTTTCAAATACTCTTAATCACAATGGTAAAAATGAACTTGCATCCCATCCTTATATAGATTTTCAAATTTTTGATACATTCATTACTCCTTCACCTACCAAATATCCTCTCATTAATTGTCCAATTCCATCCTCGCGCCCCAACTATAACCTTATAGTGAACCTTCCTACCCTCGGTCACATACTTCTCTTTGGCGCACTTCCTTGCACTCCGAGTACCTCATCACCGTACCTTATCATGGTATTTATCATGGCCTCTCGCTTACCTCACGTTATATTGTTCATTCATCTCCATCCTTGGTCACTTTTGAGAAGAAAGGTTTCTACTTTGACCAAAAACCGTAGCAACTTATTCTTTTCATCTTTAAATTCCCACAATATTATACCTAGATATCAACAACCACCCCACACTAAAAGGATATGCGGGTCCTCTGCTCATAAACATGCTTCATGTAGTAATTAGCTTCATGCGCGCAAGCGCGCTTATTTCACAACAACAACTAAAGTGACAAAGCATAGTGACAATGAAGGAAATACATTAAGGAAATATATAATGGAAACCTAATCTAAATGGAAATATTGCCTTATTACAAACACCAAGAAGACTTATTTATAGTAGGGCTTCAGCCTACTCCCGTTGAAGTAACTGGGTAGCCATGTTCCATCTAGTGCTTCTAATTGGCAAGTGCCTATTTCAAGGATGTAAGTAATAACATATGGCCCTAACAAATGTACCTTAATTTTCCTGGATGGCGCAAGAACTTAGAGTAATAGAGAAGTACAATTTGTCTAATCTCAAACTTATTATCCTTTATGTTTCTATCATGCCATGCTTTGCCTGCCCGGCCTTTTCCTTCTTCTAACTCCATTGTGTTATGGCTCATCGCTCATCCGGTTGAATCATCTTCTCAATACGCTCTTTTAAAGCCTCGCTCATCAGCCTAGACCTCCAGTCGTGCGTGCAATGTGCAAAGAAGGTAACATAAATTCTATAGGAGAACGGCTTTTGTGCAAAAACCGGTTGAAACGATGTGGCTTTGTTCAATCTCTTATAAGTTGTTCTATATGCCCAAAGAAAAGATGACACTTTATCATCCTAATCCTTTCTTCCAACATCACAAATTTTTGTCAATGTCGGCTCAAAATCTTGTTAAAACCCTTAGTAGTTCCATTTACTCGAGGATGATAGGGTGTAGTTTTATGGTGCGCAACCATAAACTCATCTAATAGGATCTGATTATCTCATTCAAAAAGTGTGTACCCCTATCACTTCTCAAGATTAAAGGACATCCATATCTTGTAAGAACATTCTCCCATAGAAACCTAGCTGTTATAGTCGTTGTACAGTCCTTCGTAGGTGTTGCTTCTACCCACCTTGTGAGATAATATGTATAAGTAATGATATAGCGTGACCTAGTCCTATGTGCGGCTGGAAAATAGGTCCTACAAAGTCGATGGCCCATTTCTCAAATGGTTTGGCACTAGTAATTGGTCTCAAAGGCATCTCATCTCTTTTCCTTGGTTTACCTAGATGCTGAAAATGGTCACACGCTTTGCAATACGCTTTAAAATCTTTATACAATGTCTCCCACCATAATCTAGCAAGTAGGATCTTTTGGGCAGTTACATCACCTGCATAGTGGCCTCCTACAATACCACCATGGGCTTCTTCCATAATATCCTTGCACTCATGCTCTAATACACAACAACATAATACTTCATCTCTACCTAACTTGTAGAGGTCACCACTGATTAACATAAACGATGAGGCTCACGTAGCAAGTTGTTTATTTTCTATGGCTTCATTCCTTTTGGTGCCACACCATTCCGTAGGCAAACAATAATGTCTTCTAATTATGATGGCATGCATTGCAACCTATATAACTGTGCATCTAGCATGCTTTCTTCAATTTTTGTGCTTCTTCTCCTGAGTGAATTCTAGACAAGTGGTCTGGTCTAGATTTACTTTTCCCTATCTTCACCACAACTGTGAAGTCAAACTCTTGAAATAGGAGCACCCATCTGCATATGTGCCCTTGTAAGATGGGTTTTTCACCAAATACTTCAATGCCATGTGATCTATATAAAACACAAATGGGTTTGCTAACAAGTATTGTCGAAACTTGTGCAATGCATAGATCATTGACAAAGCTTCGCGCTTTGTAGTTGTATAATTTTTTTAAGTAGTAGTTAGCTTCCTACTAGCAAAACAAATTGGATGATCTACAATACCTTTGCCAAATTGAGCTAACACAACACCAATGGCCATGCCAGAAGCATCCACATGCACATGAAATGGTTTATCCCATGAGGGAAAACACAGAATGGGCGCAGTAGTAAGTTTCTCCTTTAATATCTCAAACGTGCGTTGCTGCGGTTCTCCCCAATAAAATGTACCTTTCCCTTTTAGTAATTATTCCAAGGGTGCAACAACTTTGGCATACCCTTTGATGAACTTCCGATAATATCCTGTGTGACCCAAGAATCTACACATCTCACTTTGTAGTAGGCACTTCCAAGGCCTAGAATGACTATGCAACCTTTGTTGGATCAACCAACAAATCTTCCTTGCAGATTATATGTCCTAACAATATTCCAAAAGGTGTAGAAAATATGCACTTCCGATGTTTAAAGAGATACTCAATTGTCTCGCACCATTCAAACATCAAGCGTAGATTGTCACGGTGATCTTTCACAAGCCCATATATTGTCCAATCATCTAGATAAACTCGTAAAAAGTTGTGAATAAAATATTTGAATGTCTGAACAAATATTCACGAGAATACAACAGGAACATTTTTTAGTCCAATAGGCATCACAGTATAGGCAAAATTTCCCCTTTCAGTAGTAAAAGTTTTCTTTTCTTGGTCCTCATGAGCAATCCTAACTTGATGATACCCGGAAAACCCATCTGTGAAGGAATATATTTTGTGCCCTACAACTCCTAGTATTTCCTCAATAAATGGCATAGGGAATGGATCATTACATATGCAGCATTTAGATCCCTGTAGTCCACACATATTCTAATTCATCCATCCTTCTTGATATTGATAACCATTGGACCAACCCATTTTGACTCATCAAGGGGCTTGATAATTCAAGATTTCAACATGTTATCAATCTCTTCTTTGACATGTTCACGCAAATTGGGGTTCATTCTATAAGGCCTCTTTCTAACTCGGGCATGCACTTTGTCCTTAAGCTTTATCTTCATTTATCCAAGTGATTTATGCATGCCTTTAATTTCATGATACCCTCGAGGGAATAAGTCTTGATAATCCTGAGTAACTCAATGATCTTTGCCACTTCCGATTCTCGATCAATAGTATCCAATTATGACCTCCTTTGGCTTAGCCTCCCAACCTATATTCACCTTCTTTTCTTCATGTGTTCGTGATAGGCGTGCATATCCTTTATCTGTACTATCCAAGACCTCACGCACCCCTTGTGAATGTTCAATATCCAAGTTCTCAACTTCCTCATCATCCACTAGGTAAACCATCTTTCCTTTCTCTTTCTCAAGGCAAGCATGTTCAAGTAGTATGGAGTCCATTTCTTCTTCCTTTTCAAAACACACTCTGGGCTCTGTCTCACCAAATAATTCCTAAATATGCTCTTCTACCTTTGTACTATCTCCCATAGTTAAGCGCTTGAAATTTTTAATGCTTCTTCTACTTGAGGTTTAGCCAAGAAGTAGTAAAAGTTCGGAGCATTCCTGCAAAGTCAAATTCTACCAATTCCCGGTCTCTTGATGTAGTTACGTGTATACATACCTGTGCACATGTTCATCCTTGTAGAGTAGAGTATAATCTATGCACCTAGAGTGAAGGTGGCAATGCTTCTTGTCTGTTGTCTAGAGTCTCTTACACTGCTTGAATGTGATGTTGAACAGGTGATCACCATTATAAGTGTAGGTCTGTGTAGATGTATTGCTCCTTAAAAACCTAGTAGATAGGGTGACTCCAATATCCTCACATTCTAGAATATTATCTCTTTGGACTACCCACCAGCTCGTTGTTGTCCCGCCTTGCAAGGTATACACTAGCATATCTCTTCTCTTAATTTGATATGTCCATTGTGCTTCTATGGATTTCAAAAATACGGGAGATCTTCTTCCCCGTATACCAAGGTATCCGCACTACCTATCCGTCAATGCAATTAAGTCAATTCTTGCGCGCAACCTTGATTTTTACCTCGCGCCCTACTAGTTCATATGTACCATGAGCCCAATCGTCACAAGCAATACTCATAGTATCACTAATAGAATGAGAATATTCCCATTGTAGGATGCCTCCTTTTATGGGTCATTGACCTCACGGGTCTGAATAGCACATACATAAATTATGTTTGAGTCCTCCTCACTTGGAGGCTCAACATAGGGTGTAGACTTCCCATCTATCAAAGGTATCACAACCCTTTCCTCCTTGTTCTCAAAGCTGATATACCCCTATCAATCTCAAGTTAGCATTATTTGGATAACACCAAGGGCATCCAAGCAAGGCTGGAAAATGTATGCTTCTGCAAGTGCTAATACCTCAATATCCCCAAAGTGAACTTGGCCCTTGTATGGTAATAGATGCATCCTTCAAAAATCCTATGGGAGTGGCCTTAGTCCGGTTTGACATAAACAACACATTAGTTAATGGTTGCAATGGAGGCCTCCCCATTTGTACCCATGCATCTAATGTAAGCACATTTACTTCCACACATGTATCAATCAATATGTTTCTCAACAACCATCCATCCATAATAGCATTCAGAGTAATTTCCTTGTCATAGTCAATGCTATCAGGGGGAATATTTGCATGCAAGATCTGCTCATTTGGTATCAATACTTACGTGTAGAGTGTTCCCTTTTAACCAACTTCCTAATAGTGGAATGTCGTTCTCTGGCGCAACATTTAGCACACTTCTCTTAGATCATCGATATCATTTTGGATTGTCTCGATGCTTTCTTCTCCTTTAAGTACTATATCTCACCGAAGATTCCTTATCACTTCCATGGTATCATGATAAACCTCCTTTCGATAAGCAAGGTTTGGGTATTGGACATGAAGAACGTCATCCTTAGTGATGGTAGGTTTTTCGCTATAATGCCTCTCTTGCGTGTGCCACTTCAACTCGTGTAGTAATCTTCTTTGTTAATGGCTCAGTCCTGTAGTACTATCTTGGGCATCCATTGATCTTCTACCACACGTTGGATTCTAACCATCTTGGCACCTTTGTTTTCTTCTTATGTTGCTTACTCAGATGCTCATATAAGTCCAGGGCACTCTTCATAGCTATGGTTCTTTCCACATAAAGAACATGCAATATTATGAGGACATTCGTGCCTATAGTGGTCAGGAGATCCACACATATAACATGTTCCATGAGGGAACTCACCTCTTCCTCCACCACGGCCTCATCCTCCATATCCACCACGATATCCATGTCCTCTTCCATGACCTCCTTCAAAATGCCCCTCATTCCTGTCATAGTGTGTTTGATTATGATCCCGATCCTGGTGCTCATTCTTACCCTTAGAATTATCCATTACGCTTGTCTATCATACCCCAATGTCTATAGCATCCTGGATCTGACCAATCAACTGAAAATATTCAGTATCATGGGTCATGGACCAGAAAATTTTACAAAGAATAAGATACATTCTTCCTTATCGCATGTTGTAACAAAGGATAGTGACTAGCATCATGATTCAAATGACAGATCTCACAGTCTAATAGTAATGAGCGTATAGATTTGTGAGGGAAACTATCCTTGGTGTGACCTTCCACTTCACAATTTGTACACCAAATTCCTAAGCGCATTTCATGGGCTGAATTTTCTGATAGCTTCTCTAACTATTTTTCCATAGCTGTAATCTATGCCTCTAAGAATGGACTAACGCCAATGTCATTTCTCCCAATCGCTTTAAGACGCAAATCTACTTTCGGTGCTTCACGTGGATTAGTGTATGTCTTATGTGACAAAGGTGCTCTTCGAATGGTGTAACCAATCCACCAACAAACCATTGTGCATCTTGGATTGCATGAATATCATAAGAAATCTTAGATATGAGAGTTTTAAAATAGGCATCATACTCACATACACTCTAAGTAATGCCTTGTTTGATATCCTTGAGCACGCTTAAACTCTTTCGCTCAAAATCTGGGATATCGAACTCTTTCAAGAAAGCATCTTGTATTGCATAATCCACACAAGTTTGATCAGGGTCAAACTTCCTATACCAGCTATGTGCACGTCCTTGTAATGTAGTAGAAAATTGAATTTCCTTGCACTTAGAAGTTGTGATCGCATTTGCACGCCAAAATATTTCACACATGTGCACATGCTCAACAAAGCATCCTCTATGACCCTATACTCTGGAAGATGAAGATACATCTCCATATAAGTATTATGGGGTTAGTGCGGATCTTGCCCACCTGATACACAACCTCTTGTATTTCCCCTGCCTCTAGAACCACTAGATCCAACGGAACTAGAACCACCTATACCTCCTGATCCTCCACTTGTAGCTGGAATAGGACCTATAGATGTACTCCCCTATGCTCTGACAGTAGTACTATACTGAACCCCTATAGTCTGTGTGGTATTTCCACTTCCAGAGGTGAATCCAACATTTGGCGTGCTTACATTTTGTGTAGATGATGTGCCTGAAAATGTTCCTCCAAATAACATTAAAGTCATCTATCTTGCCATTGATGTACTTGTTTTCTGACTTACTCTCGGTTCTCCTATTTCCCAAATTCACTTGTTGATTACTTATCGTACTAGATACTGGAAAACCAAGCACAAGGGCTAGGTCACTAGGTGGATTAAGATGCACGCCCACGGCCCAGGTAGTCTCTGTTGGCGCACTTCTGTGTGAGGCTAAGGGGGGATATTTTTCATGCTTTCCAAGATGGGGGAGTTCTTGATGCTCTGGATCCACGTCTTCTACGTGAGCTTCAAATCCTTCACGAGCTATCTCTCTCCTCAATGCCATACTTTCTGCAATGGAACGTTGCTTCTCTATCTCCCTCTCATGTGCCTCATTATACTTAAGCCACCTTTCCTCTCTCTGACTTTCTACTACTAGGTCTGCCATCTTTCACTAAGCTTGTTCCTACCCTCACACGTGGTGAGGTTTAGTTAGCCATCGGTTTACTCTCTAGGTTCAAAGTTATCATCAAGATCTTAATCACCGGTGGAATACTTTGCAGATATGTTCCTCTATGATACCACAAAAACTAGAATTCAACTACCTCCATGTAAGAATACGTCGAAATTGAATATTCTAGAATATAACTGTTTAGAACACCATGAAACCATGTATCCACAAAGATGATTCCAAATTAGATCAACATTATAAAGGGCCTGAAATTCTTCCTATGTCCAGACAAGTGCGCGATACCTCCAATTCCGCTTAGATGCATAAGCAATTAGCCACTCGTATAATTCTACTGGAAAGATGGCAAAAAATCTCTCATATAAACTGTCATACAAATTATGTTCTACCAAGTGTGTGTGTTAAACTCAGATCTAATGTTGAACCACCGTGCATATTTTTCCTCCAAATCATGTATCCACTCCTCAATACTTGCTAGAGTTAACCGGTACGTCTTCATCGTGAACCATCCTAAAAAATCGAAAAAGAGGTCCCGGAATGGAACCAATGATGCAGCCTAGAATTCACCAAATAATGCCCTAGATGTGTTGGCACATAACCCTAGATCAGGCGCCACCTGAAGTGCGCAAATGTATCAAGTCCCTCTTTAGGGTTGTTGTAGTAGAATGCTAACATGATAAAGACTTACAGCATATGGATCCATAACTAATACATCATTATACAGTGCATGATAGATCTAGATCTCAAAAAGAATACGTTTAAACAATAATCATGATAGAATTAAGAACATGCACTACCCAATTACACACAAGAATAACACTTAGGTTTAGTTAATATCTTCCATCTCTTAATTATCACAATAACACAGAAGCTTCTTACAATACTGACAATCTATGTCGATGCGCGCATGGATCTGATACGGTAATCCAGAAACATGTACACTATGTTATCTATCTTTCCATATCCATCATCTCCTACCAGGTAATTCACTACATATATATAGGGTGGGGACTTGCCCTTCACCGCTTATCTATTCCAAAAATAGGTTGCATGCTATTAATAGCCACGCACCGTTTTCATGCATAACCACACATGCAAGTGTGCTATCTATAGAATACTGATAGTTAACTGAGGTGAAAATCCTATTCTTAGACTATCTCCATGCAAAAGTGCTCTGAATCCGATCCTCCAAAAATAGACAATGTGTGGCATGCATGTCTCTGCATCATTGGTGTGTTTTGCATGTCATCTTCTAAAAATAGATCTTCATGCCCAAAAATGGCTAAGTCCTCTGAAACTGAACTTTTGTTCCATGTGTGCGTTCTTCCTATCCATTTGCGCCTTTACATATGACTTGCTTTTCCACACGGACTTCTTTTGTGCTTTATTTTTCAAGTGTTCTTTGATCAAAAGTTAATGAAGGATTATAATGATAATATGATATAATAATAGATTAAAAAGATTAATGATGAAATGGGATGTAATAATGAAATAAAAGGATAATTTATAAATGATGATAAAATGATAGAAGGGGAAATATGATAAAATGAATTAAATAATAATAATTAATCTTGCGATTAATTATTATGTGGATGATATTGGGATAATTATAGGATAGATTACTCGTAATTAACCATGTCAATATTTTAGATGTCTACACAATCAAATTCAAAGATCTCTTCTCAAAAACACCAGGTTCGGGATTCAAAAAGCAAAGGAAACAAATATTTTTGTGGATAAAAATCCTCCTCACTAGGGAAGTGTTATCCAGGAGGACGATTTGGGACTTGAAGTTCCCTAAATATTTATAAACCATAATAGTATGGTAGATAATTCAATTAGCTTTCCGATGGTACCAGGAATGTTGGAAACAAAGGTTATATGCTCAAGATACTATTGGTCACAATTTGGTCAATGTTCATACTGACAGAGTCAATTGGCCAATGTGGAAATGACACATGGAAAAGTGAAGTTCGAGAAAAGTGTAAAAATGGGGTTTTGTGATGTTGGTCTTCAAAACTCATGTTCGGATGGGTGGTACCCGCTATTTGCTAGCTAGAGGCCCCACCAGGTCAACACATTATTTAATTGGAGGGGTGTCTTTTCCACTAAATTTGAATTCACCATCTAGTGGGTTCCGAGGCCACCACGTTTCGCCACCACTATGTTACATATCACATTGCATTTAACCGAGAAGGGTGAGTTCCAGTATATAACTCGAGTGAGCTACTCGAGGCTAGCTCAGAGAGATCACTATCTAACTCATTAAGTTACATCATGAGAGTTAAATTAAGCGAGTAAAGGAAGCATTGGACCGAGCTCCTTGGTCATTTCAAAGTGAGCTACACATTAACCACAATTTTGGCATACATATTTATCCACACCAACCAAGCCATACACATAGGCTTAACAAAATCCACCACCCATTATAATGAAAGCTGTCGAAGAATAATAATTTGGTCACATACATCGTAAAAGGCTGAAATGAATGACCTAAGCCACATGTACACATAGTGGGTGAGCCATATTTAAAACCCACCACTGACCATTATCCCATCAATGTGGGATTATTCCCAAATGGGAAATCAAAGGGCAAAGGGTGGTTGGGGAGGATCGAACCCCGACCACCCACATACAAAAATATCCCTTTCCACCACGCCACATGGGATGGCTTAACCTATAAAAGGGATCATTGGGTTTTGTATAGGTACATGATCTATAGAGGTCTATGTATGTGCTAGAGCCTTAACAAGGCATATTTTGTAAAGGCCATTTTTGAGGCACTTCAAGCCTTTTTGGATCTCAGTGTAAACTGGAAAGTTGTCCAAAATTCTAAAATACTCCTTGTGGACCTATTGTTTTACCATTTTAGAGATGTTGTGATGAAATTTTAGGCTACGGAAGTAACTTGAGAGTTGGATTCTAGTTTTGGAGCCATTTGAGTTATACATCTCATTAGAGGAAAACTACAAGAGATCTAATCTTTTGTACCAGACTTTGTAATTTGGGTTATTATGACTCAATTTTTGTGGAGGAGATTATTTTTCTTCTGAAGATTATTTCATATTCACCGTGAATCAACTGGCATTTGTTCTTTTCAACACTAGTTCGGATTTGTTCGAATCAACTAAAATTTGGTTCATCATTGTGCATTCATAGCTTTATTTGTAAGTTTGTATTTGATTTATAAATCAGAAGTTTTTGATGAATCAGTTCAACATTTAAACCCAGAGACATTGTAGTCACAAAATCATGCACTTACTACTATAATTATACCACTGAGTATGTTGTTTTATATATGGGGATCTTGCGTAAGAAAATTATTCACTAATGACCCATCCCCTTGTCCGGTCATTAGTTGGTCCTTGTCATTATTTTTCTTGCATAGTCATCAATCACTAGCATAGTTCTAATCCTCCCTCAAGGATTCTTAGTTATCTTTATTCATTCATTCGTTATCTCTAGTCTTTAACTAGGGCACCTAGGAAAGGATTAGGCGTTCGGGTGCCTTGTTCCTCATTTCTAGGTGCCCTGGTATGTTGTTTTATATATGGATCTTGTGTGAGAAAATTATACGTTGAGTATGTTGTTTTATATATGGATCTTGCGTAAGAAAATTATTCACTAATGACCCATCCCCTTGTCCAGTCATTAGTTGGTCCTTGTTATTATTGTTCTTGCACATTCATCATCATTAGCATAGTTTTGATCCTCCTCAAGGATTCTTAGTTGTCTTTATTCATTCGGCTTATCATATCTAGTCTTTAACTAGGGCACCTAGGAAAGGATTAGGGTGGTCGGGGTGCCTTGTTCCTCATTTCTAGGTGCCTTGGTCCTCGACACACTTGGTTCTAATTTAGAGGTTTGAGGTTGATCTTTATAATTTTTCCTCCCATTCCCCTAGAAACTAGTCAACATGTCGGGTCATTTGTGTTGAAATTTGAGCAAGAGATCCCTATATAAACACAACATGCATACTATCTTATGGAAGGACTATTTCTACTAAGGGCTAGCTATCCATAGAAAAAGGGACTGCATTTGGGAATTATTTTGCATCACACACTACATAGGAAGGGGATTCTATTTTATTCCATTCACCATTTTCATTCTATCTAGCTATTTCTTGATATTCTTTGTTTCATTTGTGTTCGGGCATCCTAGACACATTATTGGACACACAATCACACAGAACTACATTAGGTCTGAGATGTAGTGAAACGCTTGGTCAGTAAGATCACCATTGTGGTTGTTAAGGAAAATATGACCCATTCATTTGTATCTTTCTTTATTAGGGTTTTATGCTTTGTATGGAGTTTTACAGGTATTTATTTATCATAGGTTCATGGCGACATCAGTAAAGCAAGTGTGACATCCATCCGACCAAAGGTGAAGTATTGCAAAGGCTAGGGACCCGCTAGAATAGATTCGAGTTATTTCATAAACCAAAGAACCTAGACTTCAAACCAGTGGCACCCCATGCACCCTTATCCTTCTCCGTGCACTCCACCCAGCCTGAGATCTTCCTCTTCTACAATTTTTGAGGTTCATTACGACACTCAATTATGTCGAGTTCATCACCTTGTCCATTCCCTGCATCAACTGCGAGGTAAGTCCAATTCAGTTAGTACCTTTCCCCTTTCATTTGATTTCATTTAAAATATCAAATAAATTATCTATCATTTATATTTTAGTTATTACATTGATGTACTTCTTAGATTATTACTAAAATACATATTTTAGTTAATCATTTTGGTGAACTGTAATGTAACTTAGAACACTAAAAGGATAGCTCTTCTCCTTCTCAGCCCATCATGTCTCACTTTAGTGCAATCCAATCTATGATGAGGTCACTATCACTGAGCTCACAACTCTCTATAGTAATGTTAATATGCCCGACCATATTCAAAATAACTCTTAGCCACCAATGTTATGTCCCTACTAGTTTTGGAAATTCTCCCATTGGCCTTAATATTGTTTTGGATACAATATATTATAATCATTGTACACCATGTTATACGGCCAATACTGAACCTCCTTATGATATTTCTAAATAAATTCTAGATGATTCTCTTATCGATTACATGTTAGGTCTTGATAATAGCTCTCATACTGATTCTCCTCCTCATCAAACCACTACTATGGCTACATCTCACGACTCTCTTATTTCTAATATTGCTTCTCTTAATCCATCACATCCTAGTTCACATACTCCCTCATATTATGTTTGTTAGGAAATAAGGGATAAAATATGCATAATAATCCCTCACAAAATCGCAACAATAGAAACTAATATGTAGAAAATATTAGATCTCAAATAAAATTATAGAATAAAATAACACAACACAAAGAGATGTATTTAACGTGGTTCACTAAATTTTGGCTACGTCCACCAAGAATCACTTGCTTAGATTTTATTACAAGCCACCACTCTCTCACTACAATACCCAGATCTGTTTGGAGCTATGCTCAACAAACTCTACAAAATTCACACCCGAATTCAAAACACATCTGCAATATTACATTATATCTACCATATGCAAAAAAACCATATAAGTAGACAAAATCGTGGGTATCAAAACCATGGGCCAAAACCGTCCCATAAACCTATGGGTCAAAATCCCGCCCATATGAGACAACTATGGAAAGTGTACAATACTCTTAGTGTACATTCTTCAATACTTTCACACATGAAAACAGGCTCCACAACCTAGCAATGTTGATGATCCTATTGATAGTACACTTAATGACATTCTCATATCCGATTCTCTATCTAATGTCGATGATACAATTGATAGTCATGATTCTACTACATTTCATATTTTTAAATGTGAATTTCCTACTCCACTTTCTCCTTAATTTGTATCTAGCATCATGCATGAGTCACCTCCATCTTTTAGTTCTTATTCTCCTACCATCTCATCTCCTCCTAACACTTTGCCCACATTTGTTGTTTCATCTTCTTCTATCGCGGTATTCTATCGGTCACTTCACCTTCTGTGGATGTTTCGATGCTAGTCCTACCAATGCTATGGATGTTACATCTCCTTCATCTCCAATAACTTTTCCAAAACTCCCCTAGTGTTCCTTTAGCATCGAAATCTCCTTTATCTTCTCTTGAGGTACCTATGATTACTCACAATGGCAAGTAACAACCACTTAATACATTATTTCCATCTCCTCAGACACCAAATTCGTGTCTTACGACCCTCTTGACTGACCCGCATCCCATTTCGCAACCTAACCTCATTACCTAAACCTTACACAATTATTTATTAATTACCTTGTAATTGATAAATCCCCATCACCTCACTCGCCACCTCATTTTGCCACCTCATCATGACCCAGCCCTAATCCTAAACTAACCTAATTAAGACCTAAAACTTGGTCTACACCTACACCCATGATGAAGGACCCCTTTCTCGCACTTCCAAACCGACCTTCTAGTCACTTGACCAAGCCCGCAACTAATCTCTCGAGAAAAGCGGGGAAGGTGGGCTATTTTACTAAAAATAGCCTACTTTTTCCTTACCGATGCCGGTTCCTACTCGATCATTGCCGCAGTTGTACGTGAATCGCCATCGTTCCTCGTAAATGGTCTCCCAAACCAAAAACAAAGGATCGGAACTTCATTTTTGGGATCGGGTCGAGGGATTCTTTGAATCAAGAAAGAGCATCAGGAGCGATCAAGAGAACCCGGATCTTTACTTGACTGAGCAGAGACAAGTGAAGAGACAAGGAGAGTTAGCAGCAAAGGAGAGCAAGCCAAGGATTGCAACTGGATACCAGAGCCTGTGATACTCAGCTGATTTGATCTGCTGTGTGCCAGACCATCCTACCTCAGTTCTGCCTTTGCCATCAGAGCTCTTGGACCTGCATCTCGTCAATAACCAGTAAGTTACATCTTGCATGTCCTCTTTAATAACATTTCTTCGACTTTTTGAATCATAAGTCCTCACAAATCCATTCTTGGATCCACTACCCAACGTGTCATTGCATCTAACTATCATTCATCTACCTCTCATCACCTTATTTCCTAGTATCACCCATATACCAGCCTTAACAACAACACTGTTACCCTACGACACAACCACCCCATAAAACAACCAACCCACAGATCCTAGACCCTACCGATATCGGTCATCTAATCGCTTCGGTTATCAGAATCGCATCGGTTATTGTGGTTCAAAACCAGAAAACCAGCCTTTCCCCTACCCAGTTCAACGAAGCAATTTAATTGATATCTTACAGTCTTTTGTGTTAATTCATATTAGCAGGGGAACTGACCACCTTCGAAAGGAAGTTTTATATTTCAGGCCCAAGGCAGCTTCCTCATTTATTGTCTAATTAAAATCTTGTGGTCTTGTGTTCTTATTTGCAGTAGTCCTTCCAAGAAAAAGGAGTTCTTCGCAGTCACTGATCTTTCTCTACGTGACGCGCACACCATCTTGACATTCTGGTATTCCTCCAAAGCCCCTAACCTTATCATCTGCTTCTAAAAGGAACGAAACATTCCGAGTGAAACATTTTGGCACCTACGACCGTCGCGTGGGGAGGTAATCTCTTACGGACCACCCCATTGCCGCACCAACCTAACGTGATGGGGGTGTTGACGCATCCTCCATTACCCCCGAACCTCCTCTTGGTGTGGTTCCCTTCCAATCCGATTTTCAATACTTGACAAATCGCCGCTTCATCCTCACCTTCTTGACTCATCAGGCTTGGAAAGGCTTTGGTTTTGGTCTTTACTTAACAAGGCCGACATACACTCATTCCCGTGACTACCCACAAACACAATGATCGCAGTGGTCTCGGTTTTCCTGAAACACCTACACAGGAGACACCTCGTGTCAGCTGTATTCTAGAAGAAGACGACGTCACCCCTACCAAACCATCATCACCCACTTTGCCATCATCACCTGGGCGTAATCAATGGACCCTGAATCTATCCCTCCTAACTTTTTTTTTTCATAAATGCCATCTTCATAGGTCCTCTCACTTATCAACGCGATAATGAGGACCCATCTTCTCTTCCCCTTCTGTATCCAGACATGATCGAAGAGGATTCGCCTTCGATTAATGTTGTTGAGTGTCCAGGATGACGACTCCATCCTCACTTACCTTGGGGCGGATGACTCCTATCTTCAACGCGCTTACCATCTCAAACTCAAACCATGTGAATGAGTCGACTATAAATCAACATCCACACGGAGGAGGATCTCACATTGTGAAGATCGGACAACCTTAACACATCGAACAAGCCGCCTTTACTACCTTTCTCCGACTCGCAACCAAGCGCTGGTCCTACGTGACATGCCAGAATTGATCCTACCATGACGTCCATAACATCACCCTAAACCCCGATTCCAAACCAAGTCAAACAAAAGCCCGAGAAAATGCATCCACGCATTGCCCTCTTGGTCAAAGAAGAACTTCAACGACTTCTTTCTCGTTTCCTTCATCTTGCCTATCGACTATCCTCAATGGATTTCTAACATTGTACTGTCGCTCACTAAAGTGACGGGGACTTCGGATATGGACGGATTTCCAAGACCTTAACCTCGCTTGCCCCAAGGATGACTTCCCCCTCCCAAGTATTGATCAACTTGTTGATCTCACAGCTGGCAATGAAATGCTTTTCTCATGGATGACTTTTCGAGGATACAATCAAATTTTGGTGCACCCGCCATCAACATAAAACCGCTTTCATAACTCCTTGGGAACCTTCGTTATCGCGCCATGCCGCTTTGGCCTTAAGAATGGTGCTACCTATCGGGGCTATGACTTACATTTTTCATGACATTATGCATACTATCCTTGAGGATTATGTCGATGATCTTCTTGGCAAGTCTAAACATCGTAGTGAACATCTCGATGTTTTAACCATTATTTTCGATCCTTTGCAATATTCATCTCGGCTTCAACCAAAGAAATGTGTCTTTGGTGTTCTTTCGAGAAAACTTCTTGGCTTTATCGTCTCTTTGCGTGGCATTGAGGTCGATCCATCTAAAGTAAAAGCTATCCTAGAAATGCCCCCACCCAAAAACCTCAAACAATTGCGTAGTTTGCATAGGTAAACTTCAATCCATCCGGCGCTTCATCTCCCAACTCTCGGACGATGTCACCCTTTTCATCACCTTCTTAAAAAGACATTGCCTTTCAATGGAGTGAAGAGTGTCACCAAGCCTTTCAAGCTCTCAAATCCTATCTCTTCACCACCCATGTTTATCCCACCCCAGGACGACCGCCCTTTCTACCTTTATCTTTCCGCCACTGACCATGCTATAGGAGCTATGCTCGCACATCGGGACTCGGCACGTCGAGAACAGGCCGTTTATTATATAAGTCGTACCCTCGTGGATTACGAGACTAGGTATACACATATAGAAAAATTGTGCCTAGCCCTATCATTCGTAGCCACCAAACTCCGACATTTTGAATCACAAAACTTTTGTCATCACCAACATGGACCCCATTCATTATATGTACGCCAAACCACATCTAAACCAACGCATCACTCGATGGCTTATGCTCCTCGCCGACCTCGACCTTGAGTTTATACAACAGAAGTCAATCAAAGGACAAACTCTTGCAAACCAACTTGCGGAGGCCCCTTTACCTGGGGAACAATTCACCAATTTTAATTTCCCTGACGAACTCATCGCCACTCTTTCACTCGGGAAGAGTCGTATCAAATGACCCTCTTCTTCGATGGATCTAAATGCCGGCGTGGCGGAGGAGCCAGCGTTGTTCTCATCCTCTTGACGCCGAGCCTATGCCTCTCTCATTCCGACTCGATTTCCCTTGCACTAATAATACAAATGGAATACGAGGCCTTTTTGCTCGGTCTCCAAGTTGCGATACACTTAGGTATCAAATCTATCAATATTTTTGCGACTCTCAATTGGTAGTCAATCAAGTTATGGGCATCTACCAATGTAAAATGAGGAACTTCAAAAGTACAAACACTACGTGATTCACTTCTAGCCTTACTTACTCACTCACTATTCTATCCAAACCATTCCCGCTCCACTAACAAATTTGGATACTATGGCTTGCTTAGCCTCGCAAATTCTCGCCGCACTCAATTGACTCTGAATTATTCATCGTGGTCCAACAACTTTTGCCCCATCCTACTCAACCTCGGTCGTTTGTATGATAAATATTGTGTCTACTAATTCACATGATACCGGTACCACCAATTTCACGACTACCTTACATCTCATTCTCCCACTGACCTTACTAGTAGTAATCGCAAACGTGCTTTTCTTAAAAGTGTTTCGCGTTATGTTGTCATGGGGGGACTCCTCTATAAACGTGGCTTTGATGGCATCCTCCTTCGCTGTCTAACCGGTGCGGAGGTCACCTATACCATCCAACAAGTCCATGATGGGATTTGTGGGGGACATTTTAGTGGCCTTGCCGTGGCTAAACGAATCCTTCGCCTAGGTTATTATTGGCCTACTCTTAACAATGACTGCTACGAATATGTTAAGCGTTGTGTTATGTGTCAACAACATGCCAACCTTCAACATACTCCTAGCCATCCGCTGCAGGTCGCACGAGATCTTTGGCCTTTCTCACAATGGGGTTTAGACCTTGTTGGTGAGATTCACCCGACCTCTTCACAACGCCACTGTTTGGATAATCACAATGACCAATATTACACAAACCTGGGTGGAGGCCATTCCACTCATTTCAATCAAAAGAAAAAATTATCGAATTTATTAACCATCACATTATCTGTCATTTTGGTATTCCTCATCGCCTAATAACAGATAATGGTAAATCTTTTAAAAACAAGTTGTTACAAGACCTTTGTGACAACTTTGGTATCAAACTTAGTTTCTCATCGCCTTACTATCCGCAGGCCAATGGTCAGGCTGAATCTTCTAATAAAACCCTAACCAAAATCCTCATGAAAGTTGTCAATGAATCCGGAAGAAATTGGCACGATCACATTCCCTTTGCCCTTTGGGCTTATCGTACTAGCATTCGTACCTCCACTAATGCCACACCTTTTTCTTTGGTATATGGTACCGAGGCTGTCCTACCTCTCAAAGTACAAATACCCTCCCTTAGAATATCTCTTCAGGATATTCTCACTAATGATGATTTCGCCAAGAGCGGTTAGCCCAATGGAGCTTCTTGATTTAACGTCGTCTTACGACTCTTGATCACCTCCAAATCTATCAAAAACGTATCAAGCGTGCTTATGATAAGTGACTTCATGAGTGTACCTTTAAGGTTGGTGATCTTGTCCTCAAAGAGAATCAACATGTAACCAAACTAGAAAAGAGCAAACGTGGAAAATTTGCTCCTAATTGGATTGGGCCTTATATAATCACTCACACTTATGGATCAGGCACTTATCGTTTAGCTTCGCTTAATGGTAAACCTGAGCCTGAACCCCTTAATGCCTTGCATCTTCGACCATTCTACTGTTGAATTTAGTGTTATATCACTTCTTATCTACCTACTGCTCGTCCCTTGAGCTCATTTACCGCTACATACATTTTGTTTCCTACATCTCCAAATAAAATCAAGCTCACTTCTCACCTCCCCTCAAACGATGCCTTCCCCTTTTTAGTCTAGTCCATGACTTCAAAGTATTAAAATAACACCTTCTTATGGGATTTTCTTGAGTCAAACTTCCTACCAAACTAGATGCTTCACGCCAAAAGAACATCTAGCTATCTAAATTATATATAGATTGTTTCCTCGTATGCCAAATTATTTCTTTATTATATATAGACTTCTAATGAAGGATAAATGCTATGCACTAAAATCATATTCTGCTACTATAAATATTGCTCCCTCGAAGGACAGCTATACAGTCGAGCCTTTATCGAAGCTTCTCGCATGGATCGGCTTTGTGAAGACCTCAAGAATAGTCAATCAATATCCTGTAGACTTCCCGCATCGATCGAGCCTATATTCGGTCAAATAAAAGCCTCATTCAAAAGAACTTTTTGGGTCATGGACTTGTCTATTTAGGGTAGGTTCTCTTTCGTCAGAACACTCACTTTGTAACAAGTTCTCTGTACCTCAGCTATATCATCCACCTCACCTCACCATTTGTTTCAACTCAAGGGACGTAACGTACGCTCGATATGTTGTGATCATACAACTCTTTTCACCTATTGATTTCTCGTCTATGCATCGGTACCTAGGGCTTCAGGCTCGTTCTACGTTGTGTGGTTTGTTTAGCTCTTTTCACCTACGGAACACTCTTTCCGCTTTGCCTCGCATCTAGGATTGTGTGTTGATCTTAATCAGGACATGGTTCCCCTCGACTTGGGTAGGCTAACTTTCGCTTCCCTTATACCTTTTACAACATCACCAATTCATTACCAACACCAACAACCTTACCTTACCAATATTAATATCAATATTTTTACCAACCAACCAATTGCCTAAACCGTACTAAATTGCTGAATTCGCCTCTCCCTAATCCTAAGGAGAACTACACATCGGGCCCGAGGCCCTCCTTGCTTTCAGGTAATGGGCTATGTAAAGACTTCGGAGACATGGGGTCTCCCAAGGTTAGCTCGACCATCCCCTACATAACCTATCATGTGTGGTAAATATAAATATTTTTGTGTATTTCTATTTCATCACATTCCTCTTTATCCTTTTTCAAAACACCGAAAATCAAAACACAAACATTCTTATTATTATCGTAACTCAAATCAACATACATATTCGGGTTTTATTTAGATGTTAAACACATACATCTTCTCTATCATCGACACGCAGTTCGCATCCTTATTTATTTTTATATACCTCTATAACATTTACTTAGACCCTCACGATTCATCCCGACTAGGTGATGATCGTGACTCGCCGACACCTTTCGCTGTGAGCCTCTGTCCTCAAAGGTACCATGGCTATTGGTACCGCCACCGATCTTCCAATCTCTCTGTAACATATGAATACGCCCTCTCGCATGGAGGAATCCAGCCTCTAGTCTCTCCGCCCGCGACTCCGCACCGCTAACAATCCTCTTGTCTCATTCATCTGCGTTTGGAGTGATGAACTAAACTGCAGACAATCCTCTCCGCATTTGTAATCACCGCTATATCGGGCGATCACGTACGCCTCGCATCTCTTTACCCACCATAACCTATAGGCCTCTGCTGTTCTGCATCCATTACCTGCGATCGGGCTGCTATCTCCTCTCGGCCCTTCTACGGAGGTGTTGGTAGGGAGGTGAGAATGCTTTGCCTCGGTGTCGATCCTCATATAGGGTCTATAAGCCGGGGTATATCCTGCACAAATCCAATTGTCGCCGCGCACGCGATCTAGAGGAATCCTCTCATACTCACTGGCCTATGCCCCCGCGATCCACCTCAATCGCTCTACACCCTCAACTCTCGCCTATATTTCTCTGTTACCATATAGTTCAGTAAGGTGCCAATGACAGATATCATGCAATCGTCACCCTCTCCCATACCTGCCTGTAATACTCAATGTCACCGTCACGGCTCGAGATCTTACCTCTTGTTCTCGCCTGGACCCATCGTCTCGAATCCCAACCTCTATACTTCGGTCTCTCTCATTTGGATGGATCGGCCTACCGGTCACACACAAACAATGTGCTCATAGGCCCAACAGTGTAATAAGTATGAACAATCCAAGGTCGCCCCGTGATTTCACCTACAAGCCCATAAACCCCTCGTATAACTCGCCAAATATGCAGTGCCCGTGCAAAAGTCACGTTCCTTTCTATCATCTCCCGGATAACACACATCAATGCCTTTGGAAATCTTCCTCCTTACGCCTCGGTAATGCATAATACCCTACCGCTATCATTAATATCACCGCTAACCTTGTCTCCTCGGGGTGTCTTTGCATACATTATCCCATACGTAAATGATAAACCTCACATTGTGTCAAATCTCGTGCGTATGGACCAAATACTGATGTTATCGCTCCCGCGCGCGCTTAGGTAATGCGATATCTTTGGTTCTCTGTAATAGGGAGTCTCAAAATACGGAACACATCTTCCAATGTTCTCGTCATCTCCCCTGTTGGCGAGATAGAACGTATTCTTCTCGGATTCCATCTTTCAATTAACGCGCAACATAGCATGGTTACGTGCGATTCGTGAATGAATAAACGGATTCCACTTAACCCCAAACAATTTATCAATGCCCATTCCATTTGGTGTTACATCCGCCGGATTCGTGACAATACCTGCTTTGCACACTATCATTCATCCTCAACCCCGCCTCTTCCTCGCTTACATCCAAATAACAAACAACCATTCAATTTCTCAAATCCCCGGTTTTTTTCTCAAATTCGGAAATTCTCTACAAAGAACCGGTAGATTTAATAACCTAAGACTGGTTGAGTAACCGATACCGGTTATCCCTAACCGATATCGGTCACTGTTACCTTCATACAGCCTGCCTAAATACACCACCTACGACAATAATTTGAGCGTTTATTCCTTTCTGTACATACAAACATACCCAAAACCCTTGATTACCTACCACGTAACACTCACCTCATTTATAACCCTTGTTATTATGTTTTCTTTCTCATATCTACCCACCTACTCTCCCCCATCTTATTCACAAAACATGCAGAAATCAAATCACAACCAAAACGTTTACCTCTTGGGTTGCAGCAGCTTGCGGTGGCACTTGTCTTCCCTCTCGTCCCTGCCTGCTGGATGCTTCTCCTCATTCTGTCATGATCACCACTCTTTTCAAATTCGCCTTTCTACCGTCTGAATCTCAAATCGCATTCACTTTCCCTGTCTCTTTTCTTATCACCTAAATCTCTCATGCAATACCCTATCTCTTTTCTCCTTATCACTCAAATCTCTCATTCAAATACCCGTCCCAGTCGTCAAAAAGCGTCGTGTTCGCGTATTTAACTTCTTGCATGGCTCTCAAAATTAGAACTTAAGTTGCCACCCTAGCTTTTTTATTTTTAGAAAAGCTCATACCTAAATAACCAGTATCGGTTATGTAACCGATATCGGTCTACTAACTACCGGCGTCGGTTACCTAACCGATATCGGTTATACACCTGCCTTTTTGAAACATGGTTCTTTTCTTCGTTTTTTACCTAATTTTTGTCGCGCCCGCCTCTTTTCCTACATCTCATCACCATTATCCATATTTTTCCATCCACCACACATATCATTACAATTTCATTAACATCATCTATTTTACAAAAACAAACAAGCCATCGACTAAGGATACCAAAACAAAACAAAACAAAAAAAAACTATCTATCTATACATCATTTGGATCCAACTCATCAGATACATATATAACAATGTCACCAAACCAGCACCAAAACATGCAACATTTCATCATATAACATGTCATCCATATATACGTGCAAAAGACATCAACATCATCCATATATCAACATGTCAATTAAACTCATCATACATTCTATATCACAAACCATTGACGAAATACTTAAAAACATTTTGAACACAACATGTGAATCAAAACATCATCTCTATCACATATACAACGCGTTTCCAATATACAATATGCCTGCATCGGGACTCTCTGTGATCTCATAATACAACAAAGCCGCACGCAGCCGATAAATGACAATAATCTCGACTCGGCTCGCAGGCCGGTCCCTCATATCAAAATATATACTCTGGCTCGCAGCCGGTATACAACAAATGAATAAATAAATAAATGTAGCCACGCATGAGCCTCTATCAATACAACTGGGTGCGTAGACCGGTGCCCATGTCTATATACAAAAACAATGCAAGGATCCTCGGCTTCCCCACCGCCTCGGCACCTCTCCTGCTGGTCCCACATGGCGCCTCTTGCCTCCTACTCGTAATGACACGCCGGCTGTGGCTGCACCTCCCTGCGATCTCTGACTATGGGAGGTCTCTGCTCTATAAGCTGCATATGGCTGATAATCAGCTCCGGTACCATCAAGAACATCTTGATAGTACCGGGCCTCCGCTCTCGCCTCCATATATCTGTCCCGTGCCACCGTAGGTGCTGGGGCTGGTCCCCAGACTCCTACTACCAGTGCCCCCTGTGCCTGTGATGGTGCCACTGGTGGTGCCTGTGGCCGTGGTGGTATTCGTGCTCGTGCTGTGAAATGGGCCGTGCCGCTGCATTCTTTGGTGGTGGTGTATGTGCTGTACTTGAGCTCAAGCACCGCCTCGTAGAAACACCTATTTGTGCTCGTGCAGTGCACAAGCCGCCCTGTAATAATCGTACTCGGCCTCGAGCTGATCTCGCTCTGCTGTACCATTGCTAAGTCGGTTGTGCGGCGGTAAAGTTATCCTAGCTGCTCTCTGACCAGCCCACCACACCATGTATGCTCCCGTACAACCAGCATCATCTACACCATCATCTCGCGGCCTCTCAAAGAACCCAATCTGGATCCACGGTGGCCGTGGTGCGGGCGGTGGGGCCTCTACATCATCCCTCTGATCGAGGGAAGGGAGGTGGCTCGCCCTGTCACGCCCCATCTCGCTCGCGTACCCTCTAGGGTATCCTCTCGTACTCTCCCGCCTCCGTCCTACTATCTAGAAATTGTCTTGGATCCAGCAGAATCGTACTCGGGCTCCTTCAGTGCGGGTGACGACCTCTGTAAGGTCTCCATACGATGTCTACCGCCAGTTAGGCCCTCTAATAAATGCCTGTAATAGGCGACGTCCCGACTCGCAAGCCTTGTTCGTGGCTGCCCCACGACCCCAACCACCTCTCAAAGCCATATCTCAGTATATGACTGTGCCCTCTGGCTGCTTTGGGTAACCCTATCTTGGTCGATGCATATGATGTGCTCATATGCCCAACAAAGTGAAGTAAAATGTCGAACAAATCCCGATCGCCTCATCCGCGATAGCCCCACAACTCCTCTGTATAATCGCACCAAGTATCTTTTGTAACAGGTGTGCTCCTCCACCATCTCATGCAGCACCCCCATCAATGCCGGTGGAAAGCGGCCTCCTCACGAGTCCGGGAGGGCGGCGAGGTGATCCGATCATCATCGCATGGCAAGCCGTGTCTCATGTCGGGTGCGCATGGTACATATCACCATACCATGCTCGCGTATTTGTGATATGTCACTAGCAGCAGCCTACATCCCGAAAACTGTAGGATGTTGTCCATGGCTCTCTCTCGCATCCACCTAAAAACGGCCTCTCCATCAATAGGTAATCAAAGGATGCGATATACATCCTCCAATGTGATAGTCATCTCCTGGGCCGAGAGATGGAACACATTGGTTGCCGGATCCCATCTCTCGATGAGGGCAACCATCAAGCTATGATCTCTATCGATCGCTCTATATCGCTGGACTCCGCCGAGTCCCACCTCGCGCATGATAGCCCAATGCGTTATGGACACATGTGGTCGCATCCGCACCAGCCAAGGGGCATCCTGCCCCGCATCGCCACCGCTGCTTTACGTGCTCGCAAAACCCACCCACTACATTAGCCCTATTCTTCATCACGATATCTTTTATCCCCGACCACACCCCAACTCTCTAACACCCCCTCTAGCCACCTATCTTCTCCACCAACCATAGCCCAACCCATAAGCCCAACCCATAACCCACCCAAACCCACACAACACCCAAACCCACCCAAACCACACAACACCCAAACCCACCCAAACCCACACAAACCCCATCAACCCACCCAAACCCACAAAACACCCAAACCCACCCAAACCCACACAAACCCCAAACCCACCCAAACCCACACAAACCCCAAACCCAACCCCAAACCATACCCAAACCCACCCAAACCCACACAAACCCCATAACCCACCCAAACCCACACAAACCCCAAACCAACCCACAATACCCAAAACCACCCCACCGACGCGGCCGAGTAGATGCGAATGCAGGCGCCGGTTAAACAAAACACCCTTTGAAATTTGCGATCATTGCCGGCCGCTAGCAACCGACATCGGCCATTTGTAAAACGCGGAGCCGAACCCGACGCGCCCCCAAACCTATTTTTTTCCTATTACTACCCTTTTACCCATTGAAAAGCCCTACAAACCTACCCACCCTACCGTTTTAGCCTAACTACCCTACCTACCCTCTCTATTTTCCAAACAACTTCCATTTATTCATTATTTTATCAAAAACTTGGATTCCTACCCAAAACCCCAAATTTAGCATAATGCAATAAAATGAACACAATGAGGGGTTTCGAACCTACCCGTACGATGACACGTCGTCGTGGTGGGATGGGTGGTGGTGGTCCAGCTGGTCCAGCCCCTCCTGCTCCTCCTGGCTGGGCCATGGCTCCAAATGTCCTCTTCTGGGTCCTCCACCAATCAACTACTGCCTCCTCCTCACTCGGGCCCGCTAACAACTCACTCCTCTAGTCCAATAGTGCCACCTCAGTGAACAAATGCACCAATGTCAATATTCCACCTCGACATAACTTAATTTTATTTCCAAATTGACAAAGTGACAATGACCGGCCGTATTTTTTGTTTTTATAGGTTTTTACCATTGAACCAACACCGGTCGATCGTGCCCTAAGAAACGGCATCGGTTACCTAAGCAGATCTGGTACGTCATAGCTAACCGATATCGGTTTTGTCTTTATTCACCCAACTTTTTGCCCCTATTTACTAATCGCCCTTTCTCCCAACATCGCTATATCCACTTTCTTTGAACACCATTTGTTCATCTATCCGGCCCGACCCAAGGCCGCCACCCAACAATTTGGCCCGACCCAAGGCCTCAACCTACCTATCCGGCCCGACCCAAGGCCTCGCCCCAACCATCTGGCCCGACCCAAGGCCTCGCCCCACCCTTTGGCCCGACCCAAGGCCTCGCCCGACCATTTGGCCCGACCCAAGGCCTCGCCCTACCCATTTGGCCCGACCCAAGGCCTCACTCCTACCCATTTGGCCCGACCAAGGCCTCGCCCTACCCATTTGCCTCGACCCAAGGCCTTGCCCACCATTTGGCCCGACCCAAGGCCTCGCCCCAACCATTTGGCCCGACCCAAGGCCTCGCCCTACCCATTTGGCCCGACCCAAGGCCTCACCCTACCCATTTGGCCCGACCCAAGGCCTCACCCTAACCATTTGGCCCGACCCAAGGCCTCGCCCTAACCATTTGGCCCGACCCAAGGCCTCACTCTACCCTTCCGGCCTGACCCAAGGCCACAACCCAACAACTTGGCCCGACCCAAGGCCGTACCACTTCGATACCTCGCCCAACATCAACAACATATACTTTTATCCACCCATCATGTAGCTTTTTGTTCCATCGAGCTCACCTGTTCGTGTTTTAGCATGATTAGGGTCCTTGACTTGATCTGTCGACCAACTTTGCCTAGACCTAGACCGTGATGTTTATCTCAACCAAACCAACCATTTGTAAATGCTTCGAACATGTCTAAACGCGTTCTGTACCTTACTCCGTTATATACCCTGGAGCTACTTCCTATGCCTTGGATACAGGATTATATCACCCTTGTTTGGATAAACTATCAACCTTTGCCTATACATTCTTTGGTTTGCTCATCAAATCATGTACCCTAGTCGTACTATTGCATTTCAACATGCGTCTCGCTTCCTTGGACCTACCCCACCACCTTACCATCCTCTCTACAACATTTACCCTTTATCAACCCTATCCCCGATTTCCCGTTCGCTCAATCGATTGCTAGATTTGAGGGGGATTACCTATATCCTTACAGAGAAACCACTTCCTATTATTGTCCACGCAACTTTACAACACAAGCTACACAATAATAAGGGGCTAATGTAGACACAAATTCATGTCTTACGACCCCTTGTGACCCGCATCCCATTTCGCAACCTAACCTCATTACCTAAACCTTACACAATTATTTATTAATTACCTTGTAATTGATAAATCCCCATCACCTCACTCTGCCACCTCATTTGCCACCTCATCATGACCTAGCCCTAATCCTAAACTAACCTAATTAAGACCTAAAACTTGGTCTACACCTACACCCATGATGAAGGACCCTTTCTCGCACCCAAAATGACCTTCTAGTCACTTGACCAAGCTCGCAACTAATCTCTCGGGAGAAAAGCGGGGAAGGTGAGCTATTTTACTAAAAATAGCCTACTTTTTCCTTACCGATGCGGTTCCTACTCGACCGCCGTCGGTTACGTAACCGCCATCGGTTCCTCAAATGGTCTCCCAAACCAAAAACAAAGGATCGGAACTTCATTTTGGGATCGTGTCGAGGGATTCTTTGAATCAAGAAAGAGCATCGGGAGCGATCAAGAGAACCGGATCTTTACTTGACCAGCAGAGACAAGTGAAGAGACAAGGAGAGTTAGCAGAAGAAAGGAGAGCAAGCCAAGGATCAGAATGGCTGGATACCGGATCCTCGTGATACTCGATTGATTTGATCTGGCGCTGTGTGTCGGACCATCCTACCTCGATTCCGCCTTTGCCATGAGCTCTTGGACTGCATCTCCGTCTAATAACCACTCGGTAAGTTACATCTTGCATGTCCTCTTTAATAACATTTCTTCAAATTTTTGAATCATAAGTCCTCACAAATCCATTCTTGGATCCACTACCCAACGTGTCATTGATCTAACTATCATTCATCTACCTCTCATCACCTTATTTCCTAGTATCACCCATATACCAGCCTTAACAATAACAACACATTGCCCTACGACACAACCACCCCATAAAACAACCAACCCACGGATCCTAGACCCTACCGATATCGGTCATCAATGCTCGCCTTCTATTATCAAGAATCGCATCGGTTATTGTGGTTCAAAACCAGTAAAACCAGCCTTTCCCTACCGGCTTCAACGAAGCAATTTAATTGATATCTTACAGTCTTTTGTGTTAATTCATATTAGTAGGGAACCACCACCTTCGAAAGGAAGTTTTATATTTCTGGGCCCAAGGCGTTCCCTCATTTATTGTCTAATTAAAATCTTGTGGTCTTGTGTTCTTATTTGTAGGTAGTCCTTCCAAGACAAAAGGAGTTCTTCATGGGGCCAGCCTGATCTTTTCTATGGTACACGCACACCATCTCGACATTCTAAGGGTATTCCTCCTAGCCCCTAACCTTATCTCTGTTTCTAAAAGGAACTAAACATTCCGAGTGAAACACTCCTATTATTCCTTCATAGGAAATTTTGTCTCTCATTCATGTTGTAAGTCAATTACAATCTCGGTTTTAGTTACTCACTTTAAAATGAGGGTCTATTATGCTTCAATTGATAACAACTCATTACATGGCAACCCTATTCCTAAGAAGATTCATAACTCTGAATTTCCTAATGACTTTATCATGCCTACATTCACATGCTTTGATGGTACTGGTGACCCTCACTTACATCTCCAACATTACCGCATGGCTATGTATCCCTATTCTAATGATAGATTATTGTTAAAGGCCTTTCGACATAGTCTTACTAATGATGCTTTACAATGGTACACTCATCTTCCATTTGGGTCTATTAGTACTTATTATGATATGGATGACACTTTTCTCCATCGTTTTATCATCAACAATGTCCATAGAATTGCCTATGATCATATACCTACTTTACATTAGGGAACATACGAACCTATTAAGGATTACATCTCATGATTTAATACTTATATCCATTAATTAGTATTCCAACCTATCAATATTGAGAAACAATTCATATTTTTCGTGGTTTAATTCCCACTCTCAAGTAGTGATTGATATACAATACATTTGAGTCATTCATACTCTTGTGTTATAAAGTCATTGACCTAGAATGGACCTTCTCTCAACACATGTTATTGATCCTCCACTTCTTACTACTACTGTTATATCATCTAGTTCTTCCACATTTCCATTGGTTGAAAAACCCACACAATCTCCATCTCTTCCTAAAAGCAAGCTCAACCTATTACATCACAAAAGCATATTTATCCTCCTCTTCCATGAAATACTACTTCTCCATCTACTCTATCTATTTCGTGTGAGCCACTTTATTTCTCTCATCACACTCGACCACATGATGTGTTGTGTGCTTTACTTAATGAGCATCTAATTCACTTTCCTCCAATTTGCATCATCCATAACATTTTCTACAGCGTCAACGTGATCAAACCTATTGTAATTATCATCATATCAATGGCCATAGGGATGATGATTGCTTTGCCCTTCACAAAAATTACAATAATTAGAGGATAAGGGAATCATATCCTTTGGTTCGCTCACGTTAAGATTCCATCTCTCCTCTACCTCATCTACACGTTTCCACTCAGGTTGAGTTATCTCCTCCATTTAGTGCTAAGGTTATTATACATCCACCACCATAGCTTTTCACTCATGTGTGCTCTCCACCCCACCCACTCTTCACTACACCATCACATCCACCACATCCACTTCATCCATCATATCATGTTATTACTTCACATCACCGCCACAACCCTCCGCATTCACACATCCCACCAAAGTGCTCCACATTATATTCGTTTGGTTCAAATTTCATACTACGTTCATGCCACATGCTTCCACCACTTTGCGCCTCCTTGGTTTGTGGTTGGTGATTACTATCACCTTACCCCCAATCCGATGACGCACTCATGTTTTTACGGTTCTTACATGATTGTTGAGGGGTTGTTATAATAAGAACCTATCTTCATGCACTCTATTGATTCTTCTAGCACATTCTATCAAATCATTTCTTGATGACGCACTCTTGCATTACATGTGTAGACACCTGTAATTTAGCTTGAGCAATTTAAATACTTAAATTGTGCTAATTATCCCCTTTCCCGCAAATTGACGACATATCATCAATAATGCTCACTTTCTCTTCTATCACCGTTAATTAGTTACATTACGTTAATTAATTAACTTTTCTATCTAGCAAATACACCAATTAGCAACCTTACATTAATTAATCCCCCTTTTATCTAGACTAATTAATTATTATTAATTAATTAGCTTCCTCTTCCATTAAATCAATAAATCACCATTTATTTGATTAAAATCCTCTTATAACATAAATCATACTAATTATTCCTCTAAAAAGCTTTTGTAAGCTTGCACACCTATTAATTAATCACTTTTGTTAATTAAAAGACCCCCCTCAATTCCATGGGTCACTAGAGGACAAACTAAACTCTCATAAAGTTGACTCAACCCTCCCTAAACCTTCCTTATCCACAACTAACCCAACCTCTCTATTATCCCACATGTAAAGGGATGTAGAGATTCTTTTATCCATTGGGCTATATAAGGAGCCCTCCTCCTACCTTTCTATTTACACCTTTACACACCTAAATGAGCATAGAGCCTAAGCTATAGCCATTTTCATCATCTTAGAGTATTATTCATTGGAGGAGCTAACTATCTTCATTTTTGCATTCATCCATCCAAGTTTTGAAGTCATATGGAGATATGTCAAATGGTCTTGTAGCCATGGATTGACAAGACTCCATTCTTGAAAACCTTGGGATTCAAACATACAATCAACCCTTTGATTTCTAAGGATCTAAATAGGTTCATTTCATTTTATTAGCATTCAATAGAGATATATATTAATGGATTAACATGTTAGTTTGAATATTTATTCATGTTCTAATGCAAGGATGTTGGTAGATTAGTCTTTTTTAATCTCTAAGCATGATGGTGCATAGGTTTTGATTTAGATTTTTTTAGGACTACTAGGTGTTAGATCTAATTCTTTTGGCATAACTAACAAATTATTGCATACAACATGGTTCATTCTTGACTATTGAGGGGTATTAACTAAATGAACCTCATCATCTATACGCTAGGGAATCACTAATCTCCCCCTATCTTCATCATACTAACATGTGGGTCATTGTATTAGTACATATTAATCAATCATTTATCACAATTTTAGTTGCGCAATCACACTACATACATCGCCCATCATCGTCAACACTATATCATCATCACATTACGCATTTTTGTCTATCATCATCATACTACAAATCTCAATCAATAACCATAAACAATATCCACTACATTACATAAATTAGAACAAAAATCACAACATCATACATCATCAATCACATTATACTAATAACTACACATCATGAACAACATTCAATATAATCATTCACAAATCATATCTCATTAGTCACATTATAACATTACACAATGAATATAATCATCATATGCCACTAACATCATATATATATCGACTGCAATCATATTTACAAAAATGTCTTATCTCTAGGGGAAATGCCCCTACATAATGTACAATAATACATATCAAATCTCATCATCACTATCTAATACCGCAAGATCTCTCGAACTTGACACTTCACCACTCCTATCCCGAAGGTCACTAACACCTTCAACGCTCTTGTTCAAGACTAAAATACCAAAAATAGTAAAAAATCACAATTTTGCAAAAATTCACTAAAAATGACTACTACACACTCATTTTTTGAAAAAACATTACACTTACCAACTTCATCATCATATGTGATGTTACGGTGATCGCTATGCTTTCAAATCGGCTAGGTCACGTTATTCTCACTTGCGGAATCCGTACACACTCACAAAGCTCACTCTCACACTTGCACAAAATAAAAATGAAGTGAATAATCACTTTTTCACCTTACTATTTATAGTTACTTTCCATGGCCTACTCTACTATTGTCATTATTTCACGATCATTGTCTCAACTAATACACACCACATGGTTTTCGCCATAACTTGAGTGTTTTTACTCCAATTTACACCCTATTTGTAACATTATTTTTAGAATTCTACCTACCATTGTATCATACACATGACACATGCGTTATCTCTCCTCCACATTGTCCTTCACTCAATCTACACACATTTTTATGATCTTTATTACACTTTATCTATCTTGTGCTTACTTTTAGCTTAGCGTTCGTTCTTATCATCACTTCCCATTTCACCGAAAGGGGGGCATACAATTGGGGTCATCCTATAATTCCCCTTACACCACTATGCATTCAACCAACACTACTAATTCGAAAATTCCAAACACTTACTAATACACTATGTGACATTTCACCATCAATTCCCCCTAATGACCTAACCTGGGGGCAACAAGCGTAAATTATCTATATGCAATACTTCATCAATTTCTAGTGGTTCCCCTAATGACCTAACCTAGGGGAAAACAAAAATCTCTCCATGTTATATTTCATCACTTACCGTTGATTCCCCTAATGACCTAACCTCGGGCAATAAGTGTAAATTATCTATATGTGATACTTCATAAATTTCTAGTGGTTCCCCCTAATGACCTAACTTGGGGGCAACAAACACAAAATATCTCCATGTGATATTTCATCAATTTTCATCGATTACCCCCTAATGAGCTAACACGGGGAAAACATCATAAAATATCTTTATAAGTAACCAATTGAAACCAATCAATCAATCAATTCACCAATGTGTTCAAATACCTAACAATCAAAATCACTCTATTTAATCGATACAATACAACACATGCGGCCTCCCAGATGACCTAACTTGGGAGTTACATTCATTACTTTCCCAGATGACCTAAGTTAGGAAATTATTTTCCATTTGGTGTTTTCTTCCAGATGACCTAACTTGGAAGCCATCACATTGTAGTGATACCCGTGGCACGAGGGTAAGATTTCATTTCCTATATGGGTTTGATCAAAATTATTTGAATCCAAAAAACAAAAATTCTGATCTCATTTTATCTGCAGTGGCTAAATCTTAAGGATTTAGTTACAGGTCAAAGAATAACACACCTTTCTCCCTACACTCTTCCTCTGGCGTAGGAGGCCCAAAGCCTCGGTTTTTCCATACACATGTAATTAAGTTAGGAATTTATCACTCCCTACCCCATCATATTGTCATCATAAAAAAATTTGAAACCATCAATCATTCGAGATTGTAATCATCACTCCTATTTAGTGCACTTCACCGTGATATTACGTATTTCACTACTTGTTTGCATTGATCAACACGTTGATCCATGGTTTGGCACACTTTTCTACCACATTTGTTCATTCTAATATAGCATGGTATTCTTTTAAATTATCTCAAGTATGCATCTCTAACTACTTTATGTTATTGAGATTTCACTCACTAATATAAAGTGGGGGAAAATGTATTTAGAAAATCATGAACTTCTACATAATTATACCACCGAGTATGTTATTTTATATATGGATCTTGCATAAGAAAAGTATTCACTAATGACCCATCCCCTTGTTCGGTCGTCAGTTTAGTTGGTCCTTATCATTTTTGTCTTGCATAGTCATCATCACTAGTCTGCAGTTCTAATCATCCCTCGGGCGAGTCTTAGTTGTCATAATTCATTCGGTCATCATCTCTAGTCTGCGATTTAGGGCACTTAGGAAGGTATTAGGGTGCCAGGGTGCCTCGTCCTCATTTCTAGCATAGCCCTAGTACTTGGCACACTTGGTTCTAAATTTAAAGGTTCGAGGTGAGGTCTTTATGATTTTTTATCCCATTCCCTAAGCACTAGTTAGCATGTCGGGTCATTGGTGTTGAAATTTGAGGAAGATATCCCTATATAAACACAACATACATATTATCTTATGGGCAGACTATTTCTACTAAGGGCTAGCTATCTACATAGAGCAAGGGACTGCATTTGGGCATTATTCTGCATCACACACTGCATAAGAAGGGGAGTCTATTTTATTCCATTCACCATTTTGCATTCTATCTAGTTATTGCTCGATATTCTTTGCATCATTGGCGTTAGGGCATCCTAGGCACATTATTGCACACATAATCACATAGAACTACATTGGGTATGAGATGTAGTGCAACACTTAGTTGTAAGACCACCATTGTGGCTACTAAGGATAGTCTGACCCCTTCATTTGCATATTTATTTTAAGGGTTTGATGCTTTGTATGGGGTTTTGCAGGTATTTCTTTATTGTAGGTTCACAACGACATTATTTAGATATTATGGGAATATTATCTAGTTGTTAGATATAGTTCTTCCCTTGATCTATGGTATTGACTAGTTCTTTCCTTCATCTATGGTCTTGACTAGTTCTTTCCTTCATCTATGGTCTTGACTAGTTCTTTCCTTGATTTATGGGTTGATCTACGACCTTGGTGGTTCTTAGATTGGTATTCCTTGCCTATATACAAGGCCCATTCTCATTTTATTTCATTGAGTTTCATAATAATATATGATATTGTTGCTCATTTGTTTGTAAAGGTTTATGTAAAGTTATTTACGGAAAATTGCTTTCATCTTATGATCATGGTGTTTGATTAGCATTTTGTTCTTGGCTTGGTACGATCTAGTTATCATTCCTTTTATGGTACGAGAGAGGAGATTATTGTTGACATCCATCCTGTAAGTTTTTTTTGCAAAAACATTTTTGTATATTCATATATTCATTTGTTATATTTTTTGTTTTTCCATTTTTATTTTTCATTGGATTTTCAGAAGGTGGAAAAACCCTAAGATCAGTTTGTAAACTCGACCATTTCTGGAGGTAGTCATTTTTTTGGTTTTTTGTTGATGCAAAGAAACACATTGGTTTGCCTAGATGCTAAATAGTAAAGAAATCTATTGAAATCCTTTCCCATTTTGGGTCACATTGAAATCCTTATCCCTTGGTCATGGTATAGTCATATGAGGGCTTAAATCTTGTGATTCCTACTAGTAGGTGCTTAACTCCAGCCCCCTTTCATTTTATTTGTGTGGTGAAGGCAAGAGCATTTTATTTTTATTTTAGTGGCAACTAAAATAAATAGTAGAGCATAATATTGAAAAGCTTGTATCTTTTGATCGGTAACTCGGTTTTGAGTGTCATTTTTTAAAAAGTGCTTGTTTTTTTCATGCTCTTTCCATTGGAAATATTTATTTTGAGAATTCACATATAATTATAAAGTTCCATATTGTAACACACACTCATTATAAAGTGCCAAAAATGGGGGGCTCTTGTTGCATTGCTTGGTTCTTACATTTTTTTGGTGATTTTTTTGAGGATGGCGTCTTTATCTACTTTTGCATTAGATCATGTTGAGCCATTAACAACACATAATTACCACACATGGAAACCAAGAATGGAAACAATAATTAAGCGGAAAGGATTATGGGCTTTAACTTCTTCAAAAAACCAGTGTTCACTAGAGAATATGAGAAATTTTAGTACCAGTGCAAATTTGATGAGTGTATGGGTTTGATAGGAACTTATGTAAGTGATAGTATTTTGTTTCATTTGGAAAAATGTGACTCTCCTTTCAAAATATGGGAGAAATTGGAGGATTTATTTGGTAAGGTGGATCATATGAGAGCCATGCAACTTGAAATTGAGATCACCTCTCTTAATCTGAAGATTTTCCAACAATTATAGACTATCTTACCAAGTTCAAGCATTTTTGACACACAAGTTGAAGGGAGTGGAAGAGATAAGAAAGATGAAGAGTGTGTTTACTTGATTCTATCCAAGTTGAGAGGACCATTTCAAATATTTTCTTCTACCTTTTTCTCTAGCATGGATGCCTTAGGTGACACATTCAAAATGCCGACTTAGAAACATTTTGTGAAAGACTTACTAGGGAAGAATCCAAATTGTCTCACCTTGAGTCTTCCACCTCTCAAAAGGAATTAGTTGCATCTAATCCTAAGGGCAAGGGAAAACCAAAAAGTAAAACCAAATCCACCCCTTCTCCATCTCAAAGTGCTCCTAAACCCAAAAAAAAACAACTCTAAACCCAAGGAGTCTTCTAAATCCAAGAATAAGTCTAGCCTTTCATGCTCTTTTTGTGGGGGTAGTGGTCATGAAGAACATAGGTGTTATAAGTGAATGCAAGCCTTAGAGGATGTAGTCAAGAAACAAAAAATTTCTATCTCCACTCCACCTCCTTCTAATCAGCATGGAAAAACACTTAATGTTGTTGGGAGATCTCAATCACCACTTAGATAGTTGGGTTATAGATTTTGGTGCTTCTCATCACATGACTTCTTCAAGGAGTCTTTTGTTTCTCTAGGTTTGAGTTCTACTTCCAAAATTGAGGTTGGAGATTCTTCCTTTCTTTTTGTTAAAGGAAAAGGTGATATACAACTTGATGGTGGTAGTATCCAAGATGCACTATATGTTCCTAACATCACTACAAATTTTCTTTCTGTATATCAAATTTGTCATTTTAGTCAAGGAAAACAGTGACTTTTACACCACATGGGGCAGAAGTACAAACTTTTTGGAGCCTTATTCACTTGTTGCTCAAGGTATTGTTGATCATAGTTCTAGACTATATCACTTTGAGGGTTTTGATGACACTTCTTCTATAGGGACATGATTGGTTTCTCATGCAGATTCAGAGAGTAAGCTTTGGCATGAAAGATTTGGACATCTTAATTACAAATATTTGAAGGAGTTGAGCACTCATGGTATGGTAGATGGTCTTCCTAGAGTTTCTTGTCTTGAGGGAGTTTTTCATGGTTGTGCATTAGGGAAACAACACCAAGATCCATTTCCTAAGAATTTTTCTAAGAGAGCTTCTTCACCACTTGAGCTTGTGCATAGTGACTTGATGGTTTTTCCTACCCCCTCTTTCAATGGAGCTAAGTATGCACTTACCTTTATTGATAATTTCTCAAGGCGTACTTGGGTTTATTTTCTCAAGTAAAAAGTGATGTTTTTCACACTTCAAAGTCTTCAAGGCTTTGGTGAGAAACAATCTTCTAGTTGCATAAAGAACCTTTGCACTGATAATGGGGGAGTACTTCAGCAATGAGTTTTCTAATTTTTGGCAACTCAAGGCATTATTCACCAACATTTTGTTCCTCATACTCCACAACAAAAGAATGGCTTAGTAGAATGGAAGAATAGAACTTTGAAGGAAATGGCTAATTGTATGATGCATTCTAGAGATTTACCTCTATCTGGGAAGAAGTAGTTAATTGTGCTAACTACATTCAGAATCACACACACACAAGAGCACTTGAGCATTTGACTCTAGAGGAAGCTTGGTCAACACTAAGCCAGATGTCTCATTTTTGAGTCTTTGGGAGCCATGCTTGGGCCTTTGTGCTAAAAAGAAGAAAAGGAAAGCTTTGGATAAGAAGAGAAAACCCTTGATCTTTGTAGGGTATTGTGAGGACATGAGAGCTTATCAACTTTTAGATCCTGATACTCATGACGTTATTTTTCAAACACATGTTCAATTTGATGAGTGCTTCACTCCTCATGATTCTTCATCTTCTTCCATGCCTCCTTCTTCTTCATCTCATCTTGAGGATCCTTTCTTTGAGGAGGTTGATGAGGAGGTTATAGATGTTGTTGAGGATCTATTCCCACTGATGTTGTCATTATGCCTAAGTGGGCTCGTACTATTTTTTGAGGCAACACCTTTCATACAAGATCTTCCACCCACTAGGCATCATCACACATTCTATAGGTTCTGGAATTTTGTGTTAGGTAGTTTTTTGAGGATCCATGAGTCTTTTCAAAGGCTCATGGGATACATTAGGAGTGGGATGATGTGATGATAGCTGAGTATTCTTCTTTGATGAAGAATCATACTTGGGATTTGGTATCTCTTCCTAAAGGAAGAAAGATGGTTAGGTGTAAGTGGGTATATTGAACCAAATATGCAGTTGATGGGTCCATTGACAAGTATAAGGCTCATCTTGTTGCAAAGGGTTTTTCACAAGTTGAAGGTATTGATTACTCTGAGACTTTTGCACCCATTGCCAAGATGGATTTTGTATGCCTTGTACTTTTATTATTGTTGCATCACAGGGGTGGCCCGTATACCAGATGGACGTGAAGAGTGCCTTCTTACATGGATATTTACAAGAGGAAATATACATGGAGTAACTTTGTTGGATTTTTTCAGGATTCTTCTCTTGTTTGTAGGCTCGAAGGTCTCTCTACGGTCTCAAACAAGCCCCTCGGGCTTGGTATGAGAAGATGGATTCTTTTCTTCTATCTACTTAGTTTTGTTCGTTTTGCCACTCCGATCATATAAGTATATCTCCAACATGTTGGTGAGGATATTGTGATACTTGTCTTGTATGTTGATGATTATTACTACTTTGAAAGCTCTTCTTCCCACATTCAGACTATTTAGAGGGCTCTTTCTACACAATTTGACATGATGAGATCTTGGGTTATTGCATTATTTCCTTGGTTTGCAGATTTCTTAGATAGATTCAAGGATTCATTTGAGTCAAGAAAAAGTACACCCATGATCTTCTTAACGCTTTGATATGGCTGATTGCAAGCCAAGTCCATCTCCTTTTCAGTATGGGGTTACTCTTACTTCCACATGTACCACTCCACTTTGTGATCCTACATTGTATAGGAGTTGGTTGGAAGTCTCATGTACTTGACCCATACTCACCCTGATATTTCATTTGCAGTAGGGCTTGTATCTCGGTTTGCACATTCTCCTCATAGTAGTCTTTGGAAGTTGCTTAAAAGGATTTTGCTATTTGTAGGGCACTTCCCACTTTGGCCTACACTACACTAGGGGTTCTACTCAGTTGGTTGGGTATACAAGATTTAGATTGGGAAGGTTTTATTGATGATAGGTGTTCCATTTTGGCTATCTTTTTTTGTCTTGGTTCTTCTCAGTTGTTTGGGCATGCAAAAAGCAACAAGCTATTGCACTTTCATCTTTAGAGGTAGAGTAGTAGTACAGGAAAGCAGATTCTGGTGAGTCAATAGATTCTTTGGCTTTGATAGTTATTGACAGAGTTTGGATTCCCATAGGATTCATTGAATGTACTTTGGTGTGATAACCAAAGTGCAATTCACATTTCTCGCAACCTAGTTGAGCACTAGTGGACCAAGCATATTGAGATACACATCCACTTCATTTTCATCAACACATTCAAGATGGAGTTCTTTCTTGGAGTACATTCGACTCAAGAGTTGCGGACATCTTTATGAAGCCTTTTGCATCACCTCACTACCTTGAGTTGTGTGGAATGCTTGGGGTTTTGGAAGTTGTTCTTGGGGGTGTTCGTGAGAACATCTTCCTTCTTCTTCTTCTTTCTCTTTCCTTCTAGTAGGATTCTTTCCTTCTTTTGGTTTGAGATTTCTTCATGGATATATTGTACATGAGTACCTCATCAGGCCTAGTTTTTCGGGACTCATACTATGGACATGCCACTTCTATTTTGGCCCCTAGCTTCACTTGGGGGGTGTTAGAGTAGGTATTTACCTTAGCTCATGTTCACCTAGGTACTTTATTTACCTTTATTGTATTTATCCTCACCCACTTATGTGTGTGGATATTTATTTTTATTTATTTAGATATTAGGGGGATATTATCTAGTTGTTAGGTATAGTTATTTCCTTGATCTATGGTATTGACTAGATCTATGGTATTGACTAGATCCTTGATGTCTAGTTCTTTGAATAGTTCTTTGATGACTAGTTATTTCCTTGATTTATGGCTTGATCTACGACCTTGAATGGTTCTTAGATTGTTATTCCTTTCCTATATAAGCAAGGTCAATTTTCATTTTATTTCTTTGAGTTCCATAATAATATATGATATTGTTGTTCATTTTTTTGCAAAAATATCAAATAAATTATCTATCATTTATATTTCAGTTATTACATTTTTGTACTTACTAGATTATTACTAAAATAATGATTTTATTTAATCGACATAGGCATTTATCAAAATTTGTGCCAATTCTCACCTCTTGTAATGTGTGTGTTCATTTTGCATTGCAATTTTTTTAAGTTGATAATATTTTGGGTTGTATTTGGAAATTAACAACTTCTTATAAGGTTTCGAGGTCAATTAAATAGTTTGGCTATATTTACGAATCACTTTCCCTCCACTCCTCATGTTTTACACTTTTTGACCTTACAGGTTTCCTCCCAAGTTTGATGTTATCTCCCATGGGTGATGGTGTCTATTTTGGTTTTCCTATAGCTAATATCATCACCCATGGGTGATATCATAGGGTATATATGTTTTACCTTTATTTTTACAACCACCACAAAAACTATGTTTTCATACATGAAGGAACTTATTACTTACACATTTTCACACTATCTCACGCTTTTTATTGACTTAGAGTTTTGGAGCTTACATTTAAGAATTTTGGGTAACTATAGTGAGTTAAGAGTGGAGATATTCTTGATGATATTTCTCCTTCTCCACCCGTAGTGATCCTCTCTCGATGTTGTTGTATTTAGGGGATTATGTATAAATGGTCACACACATGCTACATGCAAGTATTTCTAACCCTCTTTAGTCTTTTATCTTACACATGTATGTTGGTCATTAATTGTTATAGATCGAGTAGATGTATGTTTGTTTTGATCTATTGCATTATCTTATTATATTATTCCCCTTGGTTTTATCCACCCCTTGATTTCTCTTATTTTGAATCCTAGTAGGATATCTATCTTTATCTTAGTTGTAGGCCTTGGAAACCTATAGCTATCTTAGGGTTAGGGTCACTATCCTCTAGAATTATGACATTAGCACTCCCTGAGCACCTTTGTATCAAACTTGTGTGTCTAGGAATAGATCATATCCCTACATTTGAGAACCTAGTTGGGAACCTATCTTTTTCCCGTCATACACATGACCTGAAATGAAATTAGTTCACCTACATCCAAAGTAGAGATATTACATGCATACCTTGTTGATAAATATGGCCAAATGACCATTACACTTAAATTAGAACTAGTTTATTTAAAATTTTGGCTTGAAAATAGTTCCTAGAAATGATGCAATCATTATAGACTTTTTCCCTATAAATAAGACCAATTATAAAAGAGGATATGTATAGTTATACATTGTGGTCATGGAAAAAATCAAAATTGTTACATTCCCTATGTATGCAAAGAGTATAGATAGACATATGAAATGATAATACATGATATATTCAGCTTAAAAATACATATTTACTGGCTCATTTTTGCTACCACTATAAGACTCGTAGTATAATAATGACATGTACAACCTATATGTGAATAATGATGAAAATGACCAAGACATTAGAGTTATAAATATACTTTAATTCTTCATTGGTCTTATATGGAATCTTTTTATTATTTTGGCTTCACCTACACAAATCATGTTTAATTGTACATTATTTTTTCTCATGTTCATTCAAACAATCATTGTATGGCCCTTTATCATACAATACATAAAACTCTAGTTGTTGGAACTATACCAACTTTTCTTTTCAAAACTTTCTACAAGCATGGTCCATAAGGATTGTAAATAAATCATGCAAGTCATTCATATTTCATTTAATTTCTCAATGATCAATGTTCTAAAGTGAATTTTCATAAATCTTATACATTCTAACATAGAGGCATGTTCTATTTTTGTTTAATATTTTTATTTTTATGCATAAAGTTTTCAAACTCAATTTGACTACTAATCTATTTAATTTTTGGTTTTTTTAAACAATTACATCTCATTTTTCTAGTTGTGGACTTTCTTGAGGCAAAAAAATATGTGTCTCTCCATTTCAACTAGAGTGCACAAATATTGATGGATTCGTTTAGATGAACTCCATGCATGAAGAAAAATTGTCAATTTTCCTATGGATGTATTGAAATATCAATGCATTATCATTATGTTTTACAATAAACCATTCATAAGAAATATGGTTCATCATATTATAATCTTCAACAACCACTTCTTGCCTTAATATTTCTATAGCTTGTTACAATTACATTTCAACAATATAAAACAATAATTTTAAGTTTCTTTTACCTCCAATATTTTCCTTTATGATTGCTTAAAGACTTAATGAATTAAAATTCAATGTCACCATACTCACACTCAAATTATTTCTTTGTAAGGTGACACTTCTATACGTGTTTACTAATAAATTTACTATCAAGAAAAATATTGAAAAAAGAATGGAGTTCTTGTCGGCCTTGATACTCATGAAGTCATCACCAAAACTACCTTTAGTATTTCTGAAGCTTGTCAATTACTTATAAAATATCCATTTGAAACTTATTTTATGGTTTCCTTCTATCAACTCGAAGGTCGTATGATTTTTTTGGAATATAGGGTAAAAAGAGGGTTTTAGAAGGTCCCACAACCTTTTACAAAAAATCCCAAAAGGCTAGATAATAGCGATGAAAATTACATAATGATAATACCCTAGAAGATTCCAAAAAAGGGCTGAGAGGAAAGCTAGCAAGGGAAAAGGGAAAAAACATCAGATGAGCTTTTTCAGCTCAGTAACAACATTCTTAGCCCTAGGGGAGCCCGAGTCTTCAGCAAGCTGGTCCACGAGAGCTAGGAGCTCGGAACAATCTTTGGCTATAGCAGTTCTAGTGGTGTCAGTGAAGGATTCCCAGGCCTTCAGAGTGGTGAAGGCACGTTGGAGCTTGTTCAAAATAGAAGAAACCAGATCGACCCTGCGATCATCCCTTAGAGAGTCAGCAGCAGCTACATCTCAGCAGATGAAGCTTCAGGCTTTGGAGGCATGTTCAAGGAGTGAGCATAATGTTCGTCGCATTGAATCCAAGTCATCGGACTTTCTGGATGGAGGGGTCATCAACAAGCAGATCCTCTTTCATTTCTAGTTTCCTTGAATCCGGGAATCTGGATACAAACTTAAGCAAGTCCCGTGAGGTCGTCGCGAGGGAGAGTCGGGGTTGGAAACGGGGAGACCACCATGGTACCAGTGTCAGCATTTTCCAAAAAAAGATGTAGAAGGTCGAGGGGATGAGGGGGATAGTAGGGGGGAGTAGAGGGAGGGTTGCCATCGCTTTGGGAGAGCCTGGGATGGCCACATCCGAATTAGAATCAAAAGAGATGCGAAGGCGATGACGGCAAGGCGGAGGAGGGGTGGGAGGTAGAGGAGGGACGGGGAGAGGACATGGGGGTGCGACGGCAGCGCCCGTACTTAGGGGAAAACCAGCGCAATGTCGACATGTGAGGCGTAAAATTTAAAAGTAAATACATCAAGCCTTGATGAAGAATAACTCCCTCCCCATCGCGAGTGAGATGGACAGAATGCTCCAAAGATTGGAAGAGAAAGCTACCAAATTTATCTTCTTATCCCAGTAGGTGCGAAAGGATAAAGAAATGGGGGCCATAGACAAGGCGGTAGTGGCCATCGATAGTGAAGTAGCGCATGATCAATTCTGCAATTCTGTCCCACAGAGGAGGCAGAGAGTCGCAGGTATAACCCGACAAATACTTGACAGGTTTATCACCCGGTGCTATGAAGTCCTGCATTTCCAAGCAGAGAGAGCGTTTGAAGTAAACATCCCCGGCAATGGAGACCAGGAGAGATGCATCGCAATTGCATTCGTAGAGACCGTGAAGGAGGTATTGCCGATTTGAACATGTCCTCTTAACTAGGAGGCCATGGTGGCATAGGAGACTAGTGCCGAGTGGCCCTCCATCCTTTCGAGAAAAGTGGTTATCCCATTCTCCCGCAGGATGTTCTAGACTTCTTCATCCTCTTTCACCGCGTTACAGGAGGCAGGTTCGATGCATTTCAGCTGGCCACCCATGCTAATGAGATTTTGAAAATGAGTGCGAAGGAGAGTACGGTGGAGGGAAAAAGGTTGTATGATTATTCCATATGATCCTTTTTAGATTTACAAGAAAATGTCATGATTAATAACAACTAGGACCAATCTTGAGCCTAATTTCCATCTATCAAAATCCATTCCCAAAATTATGCATCAATTTTTTTAGAACTCCCTCACGGGTTTTAAATCATTTCTGTGTTTCTAGAATTCCAATTTGCTTGATCACTCTCATATATATAAACATTCAAACTTTTCTATTCATCTTTGAGACAATTAAATTTCTATGAATCAATTTCAATATCAATAATATCCTCATCATTATACAAAAATTGGATCACATCACCAAATTAATTTGTGAAATTTGTATTATATGGGTGTAATAATTATCTTGGAATATTATCAAGTACAAAAATGCAATATTCAATTTTTCCGTAATAGGTTCTCTTCCAATTTTCCTATCATATTTATACTATTTCTTACAATCATATATTGATATTAATTTTTCAATTGGTATTTTTGTGTTGCGTGTAGTTGGATTTTGAAACAAGATAGGAGGTACCGTATGTTAATGTACCATTTAAACAAGATGATGCTCCTAAAAAGTGATCGAGGTCATTTTAAGACTAGTGGTCTATTATTTTGGTTTATTTAAAACCTAATAGCAACATGAAATACATAGAAAAGTATGCATAAATTGTATGGAATACATCTAATGGTCTCACATATTTCCTAACTCTCCTTAGTCAAAAATCATATCACCATGAAGAGAGTTGCAGTGTGGAAATGGAAAAATATTTATCTACTCATACATATTACTTTTCATAACAAACATGTCTATTATATTGAATGTTTTTTCCACATGATAGATTTTTAGTTATCTTTGGCATTCTAATTTTTTATTCAATGTTCAACTGTTATTTTTTATTTTGGTTCATTTTCTATTTGACATAATTAAATTTCCTTTTCATATGCATTGGTTTCATTCTTTTAGTTTTTTGTCCACGCATTTGAAAATTTATGTACCAAATAAATATCTATTTCATTTCATGTAATGTTTCCATCAACAACATTAATCTAATTGATTTTTTAAGATCACAATATTAATAATGAGCATCAACCAACATCTTGATCACACTAACAACATATTGTAAGAAGAAATTATTCCACTAGAGCTAACTACTTAGCTTATCATACATTTTAGACTCACATTTATTTTAAATGACAAGTATCACTGATTTTCTTAGAAAAAATCTATTGTTAATCAATTACTTAGTAATTTCCTTTTTATAATTACGAGAAAATATAGTAAATTGTTAAGTATTTCTCTCTTCATATTTTCATGGAACTAGAGTGTTATTTTTCATATTCTTCCCAAACTTCCATTATTTATAATGCTTTTCCTTTAGAGGATTTTGAACTTCAAGACAATTTTTTAGATGACAATATTTGAAATATTAGAAAAGTAACATATTAAAAATGTTTGAGAAGTACATAGCTATATAAAAATATACGAGATAAAATGCATTGTAATTAAAGTAATATGTGTTTGGTTAGATCTTAATAATAAATTACCATAAGACCCACACCACTAACTTTACAACTCCATAAACATGTCTCCTAAGAAAACATTATCGCAAATTATTTTACTTGATAGAGAAGAGTCAAACACATATACATATCAAAAAATTTATATCATTCAAACACGTACAATTCAACAATAATTTCATTCATAATACCAATCTGAATCATATTATATGATCTTAATTAAAGGTCTTTAAAACTATATAAGAAACTATATATTACAAATTTATAAAACTATTTTTTTGTATTACAATTATACAACATTGTATTATTGAAAAAATGATAACTACAATCCACCACAACCTAAAATAAAATATCACATTTCTATTGGTGAAGCATTTTAATTTATTTTACAAGAAAACCATGGGGATATTAGCAAGAAAAAAACTACAAAAGCTCAAAACTATTACACGAAAAATAAGTGTAAACACAACAATATTATTATTATCCTCCAAACTCCTTTTTCCTTTTCCCCTCTTTCCTTATGTTTAAAATGTCACATCAATTGTTATCTTTTCTTAACTTTTACTCATCACTTTGGGTTGTCTTTTATGGTTGTTAATGACAAAATTCAAGTAAAGGAATCATATATATACATGACCTCTTATATATTCTAAGGGGCAAGAGGACAATCTAGGAAATTGGGATATTACTTTCTATCTACTACTTGGACAAAAGCAACACTTAAAGGTTGTATTTAGGATGCCTCATTTATTACATATGAAGGGAAAATTTTGAATTTCATCACACATTTTTTTGGGAAAAGTAGTTATAGCCTGTTATCTTGGTGTGACTAGCAGAAGGGAAACCTAGCTTTAAGGGAAACCTAGCTTCAAGTCACACACACAACACACACACACACACACACACACACACACACACACACACACACACACACACACACACACACACACACACAAGAACTACATTAAGTCTAAAATGTAGTGTAGTGCTCAGTGAAAATCACATTGGGGTGACCGCGAGGTCAATCCAACTCAAGCATATGCATCTTTTATTCCATATAATGTGTGCTTGAGCCTTGTGTGGGTAGTTAGGGTTTATGTTTTAGGTACAAGTGCAATAGGAAAAACCCTATGGTGAATTCGGAGTTACACACAACAAAGTGAAGGCGGCATGATCAAGCCTTAAAAAGACCAGATCTAGACTCAACGCCAGGTCATTAGCGCCTACACACATTATCACCTGGGGTGGTACTATCCCCTCCTAGACGATAGTTTCCAGTAGACTTGCAGATATCTATTCTCCAAACAAAACACATTTACCCTAGGTCTAGCCTATTCCATCATTATTCCATCCCAAATCCGATACAAACAAGAAGTTATCAACTAAGTCACTCTTATCCTCTCATTACTTGCACTTGTTTTCCATTACATGTTGTATCTTGTATGTTTATGATATTTATATAATTATTCTCATTCCTCATATTAAGATTTTATTTTGTTAAGTCATTTAGTGAACCCAATGTTCTCATCAAACATCGTAGCCCTAACCCTAGTGACCTTAGGGTTTTTTCTTTGGTTGTGGATTTTAATATCTTTCATTCATCATGTTCGACTCTCAGGGATAATTATCAATATCTATCTAGCTTGCCCACATCTCCTAGCTATCATAGCTCCCATGCATCTTCATCTAGCACACAAACTCTTGAGTCTATTGTTCATTCCAAAATAAATGTTACCATTGTTCCCCATTGTATATTCATGTTCACATTCATAATGTGCTTGTTACACATTCCTTAAGAAATAATGGATCTGGTCTTAATACATGTAACATATCTTTCCTCCATCAAATAGTGTTTTATGCTACTGATTTAACTCTCTCCACTCTATGTATTTGTGGTTTTGATAATACACCTAAGCGAGTGTTAGAAGAAATCACTCTACCTATTTTTGTGGGGCCTTGCACTCTTAATGTTTTATGTCATGTTATGCTTACTAGTCTCAATTACAATATCCTTCTAGGTCGTCCATGGTTATATACTATGCATGGCCATAACATACAATGCCCTTGCAACACATTCTTCCATGGATAATGCTACAATAGATTCCACACCTCATGTTGCTAATCTTTGTGATATCCCTCTCATACATGATGATGAAGACACTACTTACATTGTACATCATTCTCCTCTTGTGATGGACTATAATGTTACTGATTTACATGATGCACTTTCTATCGCACCCATGATACTCCTCCCACTATGTGTATGCATGCTTTGATAATGATTCCGATGTTGTAGACACTAAATCACGCAATTGGGTACATTTCTAGGTCCTAATCACATACTTGCATTCATATGATTCATAAGTGAGAAAAGTACTAATTGATTATTGTCTTTGGCCTCTTTTCTTTCTTTCTGGTTTCCTTATTGGTCTTACACACCCCACTACCCAGTCTAACCTTTGTCACTTCAGATTCTCTGAGTCTGGACACCAACGCCTAGATAGGATACCAACACCGGGTGCTCTCGTCCCCTCTAGGTGCCTCCGACCTCTTTGTATCTTACTCACCTCTTTTGGGTCGTTTTAGCTATTGGGCATATTGATTTCTTATGGGTTGGCCTTTTAGTGGTTAATTATGAAATTCAAACAAGGAAATCATATAAATACAAAGCTATGTGACCATAATAAAGGACCAAGTTCTAAACATCTATTATCACCACCTAAGGTTGCATCCAAAGGCATTCTAAAAGCATTTAAGGCATCCATCTAGCACTCACTCAAGGGACAAGGGATTGCATTTTCTGCATACACTTCATAGGAGGGGAATTTCATTTTGACATCCACACATCTACTTACATTGCTCCATCTAGCTATTACTCGTTATCAAGTGCATCTTGTACAAGAGCCTCCTAGGGCATGATTATATACACACGCACATAGAACTACATGGAGTCTAAAATGTAGTGCAGCGCCCGGATCGTAAGTTCACTCAGTTGGGTGACCGTCAGGGTCAATCTGACTCCCCATTTACATCTTTTTATTTTTAGGATTTGATATGTTTGGGGTTTTGCAAGAGATCATTTTTTTGCAAGTTACATGCGAATTATGTAGGCATAGTGCGACACATAGGTGATCAAGAGAGAAGGCTAGTGAGCACCTTACAACACAGAAAGAACTAGATTATGACCTTTTGTGTAGACACAAGCACCCAGGCGCCCCTGACCCAGTCTAGGCACCCTAGTCTAACCTATTCCAAGAATCGCATGATTTTATGAGCACGATGACGATAGTCTGCACTCCTATTTCATCATTTTTTCAACTTCGTACACTTTGGGATTTATTGTGAATCAGCTAAGTCTTCTTTCTTCCCTCTTGCACTTAGGGTTTCAATTCATCATTTTATTATTACTTGCATCATATTTGTGTTTTACTATTTTATCTATTGCATGTGACTTTGAAATAGCATCTAGGGTTTTACAAAATTCCAATTTTTTAAAATCATTTGGTGAATCCAACTTGAATCGAACACACAACCTTTTGATCCTCACACACTACACATTACACACTCTAGACTTTACGATACATCTTCCTCGCATTGTATTTTGGCACATCACATCACCCTATGACACACTCTTGTGCTACAGTTCACACTTGACTATTGAGGGAATACTCCACTCATGAACCTCACATCATACACATGACACATCTCACACTCAGGGTATTTACGACACATCTTTCTAGAATCACACTCTCACACATCACACTACTATATGACGTAATCTAGTTCCATGGTTGATACTCGATCTTGAGTGTTTAAATATGAAATGAACCTCACCACACTCCCTCGCTCTCTACATTTTATGCTTCACGATCTATCTATCTAGTGTACATTTCAAACCATTTCCTCATGATGCACTCTTGTTTTATGGTTTATTCTTGAATGCTAAGGGGGCATTTATAAATGAACCTCATCTCATACATATTCATCCACACATGCTCTGGGGGCATGCTGCTCCTATCACACTCACTTTGCATTACATTCCATTCTCACTCACAACATACTACATATCTTGGTTACACATTGTTCTTGCTTTCTTATACTCATATATACACTTTGATTACTATGTTAGTCATATATTCTATATGTTATTATCTTTTCTATATACACATACACATTCACTTGCTCTCTAGTTGTGAATGCAGCCTTCGCACAGATCTTCACACGCAACATGGATGCTTGGCACTGTACCTCTTACCAGTCCCACTAAGGCTCTTGAGGGCATCTACTTTCCTACACACTACATGTGCTATTGTTTTGTTATTTACTATTTCATATTCTTACTAGCACACTACTCTATATTGGACCATACACACTTTGACATAATTTGTATCTTTCTAATATGCTAATGGGTGCGTCATGTGCAACATTTACCTTGCAAGAACTATTTTCCACTATGGTTGTCTCATATACTTTGCTTGCTAATTTTTGTTATTGTCTACTATTGTATGTCATTGTTTGCGGGCTTTTCCCTTTGTCTTGCTTGTTCATCGCTTGTATGCTTTTGGCCGCTTCTGCCCTGATTGTCTTATGACATTATGAGTGATGTCCCATATTTGCAACCTACTTTTCACGATCTACTTTGTCTTCTTGTTTGCTAGATTACACTTTGTATTTTATATGTGTATTTGTCTTATTTGCACTAACACATGTTTCTAGCCACTTTATTTGCATGTGCCTTGGTTTCTACCAAGCACATTCCCCCTGTAGAACATCAGTTACATAGCAACATTTGGTACACTCCTTTGGGCCACATCCTCCTACCGATGTCACATGCACCCTAAATGAGAGGGGCATACATTGGGTTAATCACTTACCCCATTCAGCAACAAACGATCACAATTCATACCTGCACAATACAAGAACATATTACAGACACAGTCATGGTATGAATCAAATTTTGACTTGGGTCCTCAACAAAGCACAAACGTCAGCATCTAGATACAGACATGAGCACCTGGGTGCTCTTGACCTTTCCTATGGGCCAATGGCTAAGGAGCAGTTACAATAATTTTCTCATATTTGCACAGTTTACAACATTTTACACAATGGTTTGCATAGAACTGGCGCAATCCTCCAGTAATCAAAATGCATTCTATTTCCTTTTCTATTTAGTTTGGATTGAAATGGAACAAAGAGGATCACACCATCTGGTGGGGTGTATAAATTTTGGGAAGTAGTTAGGATTAAAGAATAACACTAGACCTTTCTCCCGACACTTCTTGTATTGTGGCATGAGATCACCCAAAAAACTTGCACTTGGCGTGAGATTGCCTAAAAAACTCACCCTTCTACAGTAATCCAATACACTTTTTTATCTTTTTCACTCATCATGGATCAGGTGCACACATTCCTTTTACTACTTTTTTGCATTTCTACACACGTTTTACATATTTGGATCAAATTTTACATATACACGTATTTTACTACTATTTTTCTCTTCTCTTTGTAGGTCTGTCCTTATAGGAACTAACAGTCACATAAGCGAACACGTCAAACACAAGTGAAAACAACAATAGGTACAATACAACACAACACGCTACATCATCATACGCTTCACCCCTAGGGTCACTTCCTCTTCCTTAGCCTCCACACTTCATTTTGTTCACTCCACATTTTTTTCTTGTCTCCTTAGCATGTTTTCGCCATCGATATACATGGTTATCAAGTACACATCTCTTATCTACTTTATTTTATCGAGCATTCACTCAAAACATAAAGTGGGGGAAAATGTAGCCACTAAATCATGCACTTGGGTACATTTCTAGGTCCTAATCACATACTTGCATTCATATGATTTCTAAGAGAGAAAAGTACTAATTGACTACCGTATTTGGCCTCTTTGCTTTCTTTCCGGTTTCCTTCTTGGTCTTACACATCCCACTATCCATTCGACCTTCGTCACTAAATTTTTTTGAGTCCTGGACACGCGGTGCCCGGACATGACACTAGCGTCAGGGTGCCCTAAACCCCTCTGGGTGCCCCTGACCTCTTTATATCTTCCTCGCCTATTTTAGGCCTTTTCTAGTTGTTGGGAATCTTAATTTCTTATGGGTAAGCCTTTTAGTGGTTAATTATGAAATTCAAACAAGGGAATCATATAAATACAAATATATGTGACCATAATAAAGGACCAAGCTTTAAGCATTTACTATCATCACCTAAGGTTTCATCCAAAGGTATTCTAAGAGCATTCAAGTTATCCATCTAGCACTCACTCGAGGGACAAGGGATTGCATTTTTGAATACACTTGATATGAGGGAAGTTCATTTTGACATCCACACATCTACATCTACATATAGATATTGTTTTTTATCAATCGTGCATCTTGCATAAGAGCCTCCTAATGCATGATTCTCCACACATGCACACAAAATTCCATAGAGTCTGAAATGTAGTGCAACGCATGGATTGTAAGTTCACTTAATTGGGTGACTGCGGGGTCAGTCCAACTCCCCATTTACGTATTTTTTTTTTTGGGATTTGATTTGTTTTGGAGTATCAAGAGATCATTTGTTTTATAGGTTCAAGTGAATTATGTGGGTATAGTGCGGCACATAGGCGATCAACATTGAAGGCTAGCGAGCATCTTGTGACACAGAAAGAACTAGATTCAGACCTTCTATGCAGACATAAACGCCCCTGACCTAGTCTAGGTTCCCTGGTCCAACATATTTTGACAATTGCATAATTTTATGAGCATGGTGACGATAATTTGCACTCCTGTTTCATCAGTTTTCAAATCCATACACTTCAGGATTTATTGCGGATCAACTAAGTCTTCTTTCTTCCCTCTTGCACTTAGGGTTTCAATTTATCATTTGCTTATTACTTGTGTCATATATGTGCTTTACTATTTTATCTATTGTATGTGACTCTGAAATAACCTATAGGATTTTACAAATTTCCATATTTGTTAAATCAAATGCTCTTCTTTTATTCACTTTCCAAACTTTTATGCACGACTCATATGTTATGGCTACTTCTCATCTTGTTGCATCCACGGGGGCAATCAATCCTCATCTTTCCACATTTATGTATATCATTTCTTCTATAGTCATCAAAGCTAGCAGACACAACTTTAATGCTTCCTATATTCCCAAATTGCTCTTATTGCTTACCAATGTTCCACATATTCTAGTTTCTTCTCATGACCACACTTTTATTGTTTATATCCTTACACTTATTACTAATGCAATTGGGATCTTAGACTCTATAGGATTCTCCATTCACTACATTGCCAATGTTCTTTGGTAGCTCTTTGTTATCCCCCTTGCTACCCGATGACACACTCTTGTTCTAGGTTCAAAGACGATTGTTGAGGGCGCACTTACCTACATGAACCTCACTTTGCACACATACATTGGGGTAACCTTGCTTCCCTTCTCTAGTCATAATTTTTCATGTTCTAATAATTTAAAAACATTTAAATATTGGAAAAAATACAAAAACATTAGCTTAAATCTTGGTTGGATGTATCATTTCTTGCTTATACTATTCCATGTTGCATTTTGCCTATCATGTTACTTTGATTCATAGTATGTTCTATCCTTTTACATATACACATGCATGTTCACATGGTACTTTGAGGTGAATGCAAGCTACCTACATGTTATCCCACGATGCATGATGTTTGAAACTCTTCTCTACCAATCCAACTAAGGCTCCTGAAGGCATCTACCTTTCCATACCTTTACATATATAGGTGTCATCATTACAATATCTATTACTTTCATTTCTATTTAGCTCTATACATTGTGACATACTATCAATTATCCTAACATGCTAATGGTGCTTCATGTGTAACATTTGTCTTGCAAGATCACTTCCAACCATGGTTCTCTAATTTGTTTGTATCGTGTCTATGCTCGTGTCTTGATTGTCATTATTTGCCGGTTATGCCCTATGATTGATTGCTTGTTTTCTTGTATATACTTGAAAGCTTTGAGTGTCTTGTGACATCTTGAGGTGTCCCATGTATTCCACCAGCTACTTGTTGTCTCCTTTATTATGTTGACACCCATTTGACTATTTTCTATTACATTATGCCATGATTTTTTTGTCCCAACACTTTTTGATAGCTTTCTTCCCATCATTTTGCATGTGTCATGGTTGTTACCATGCACATTCCCTATTCCCCATGCAAGATTCCTTCTTCAGATGTGCACATCAGCCTCAAATTTCCTCATTTGGGCCACGCTCACATTAGTTCATCTCATGTACCCTAAACAAGTGGGGGAAATTAGTGGGTGATTATTTCACCCTCTTAGTAGTCCAAACTTCATATACATAATGGTAAAGAGCACAATTGGGCCAAACATGAGCTAAAAAATGGTTTTGAATCAAACTTGGGCCAAAAACATCACAGGTATAGAAGCACCTAGAGAAGATAGGAACAATGAGCGCTAGTGTCCGCTTGGGTGGTTTTTTCATGGGGAAAAAACATATACTTTAAAGATTGAGCAGGTTCTTAGTGACACGTTTTATGAGAATCTAACAACAAATACTCAAACATAGTTTAATATCCAGTACACAGGGACACAATCAATGACATATTTCATACTTTGAGCAAGGGAACTAATTATCTTCTTTCTTGGTCAACATCTTTTCTACCAATATCAAAAAAGGAGTGACACCTAGGGCATATGTAGGGACAACGATATACTGGAACAATGTGTCATCCGTGATTACTTACTATTAAGTTTGTGACCATCTACAGTGGCACTTATCCATGGGGAAGTGTTAATGGATGGAGGGAAAATCCAATAGCTCTCCCAACACTCTTCCTCTGGCGACAAGATGCCTAAATCCTCAAGTATATTCACATCAGTTTGGGAATTGATCACTCTCGACTCTTCCAACCATCTCTAAGGAAACAAACACACAAGAACAATTATGCCTTTTTTTCTCGTGGCATTCATGGGTATGTATCCTTGATTCACTTGTTTTTTGTACTCATTTCTATTCTAATTTTTTATAAGTTAAAGTTCAATTTCATATACCATGAGCATTGACTAAACTTCTTCTTTTCCAAGTCCATTCTTATCCCAATAAAAGGTAACACAAATGGAATAAGGAGCAATCTCAAGCAGCAAAGCACTCAAGAAAAAGGCAATACTCAATTACAAATGCAAGTGTCATTTCCACTACGCCAACATGTGACCATTAGGGTTCTTATCCCCTTTTAGACCACGATACACACATCCTATGATTCCCATTTAACATGTTATTGGTTACAATATCCTTTAGCTCTCCATAAGGTACACTCTTCCTATCTACTTTATGCTACCAAATATTCATTCACCAACATAAAGTGGGGGCAAATGTAGACACAAAATCATGCACTTAGTACTATTACATCACGCCTCTAGTATGTCATTATATGCATGATTCCTAAGAAAGAAAACTAGACATTAACAACACTTGTTTTGCTTTATATTTGACATTGTTTTATCTTTTCATACTTTCATCCTCTACTTTTATGGAATTATCCCTTTACTTTTGGACATTACATGTGTTACCTAACTTAGTATTTCTTCTTTCATCTTTGGAGTTCTTCGAACACTAGTGCCCAGTAAGGGACATGAGCGCTCAGACGTAATTGTCCCCTTTGGGCACTTTTGTCATTTCCCCCTCTTTTCTTATGTTTAAAATACCACATCAACTATTCTCTTTTTCTTAACTTCTATCCATCACTTTGGGTTGGATTTTAGGGTTGTTAATGATGAAATTTAAACAAAGGAATCATATATATACATGACCTACTATCTATTCTAAGGGGCAAGATGACAATATAAGCAATTGGGCTATTACTTTCTATCTACTACTTGGGAAAAAGAAACAATCAAGGGATGCATTTGAGATGCATCATTCATTGCATAGGAAGCACAAATTCTGAATTTCATCACACACATTATCTTGGGGGTAAAGTAGTTGTCAGTATTTATCTTTGTGCGAATGACACACAAGGGCAACCTAGCTTCAAGGGACATGATTATTTCACACACACACCAAAACTACATTGAGTCTAAAATGCAATGCATCGCTCAGTGACAATCACATTGGGGTGACTACCGAGGTTAGTTCGACTTATATGCATATTTTATTCCATCTAATGCGTGCTTGAGCCTCGTGCGCAGTAGTTAGGTTTTATTTTTGTAGGTACAAGTACGACAAGAAAAACCCTACAACGAAGTCAAAGTGACACACAATGAAGCGAATGCGACATGATCAAGGCCTAAAAAGACCCAGCCCGGACTCGTTGTGTAACATCCCAAAATTTCTTGTAAGTTAAATTAACTACGAGTTAAGTCTAAACATGATTAGACGAGATCATCATTGGGTATAAAATTCATTTGGTTCGTCGTATCATGACCCACAACTTCTGTTGCGGGGCATGACATTGCGGAACGAATAACCCCGCACCCACCTTGATGATCCTTCCTAAAACATGATTAGGCCTTAATCATAGGTAAAACGGTTCATAAATGATAGTGAATCTTTTGGTTATTTGTATTCGGTTACTTTATTTTAATCGGTTTGGTCGTCTTTTGTTTTGTTCGACTTTTGCAATGACCGTGATAAATACTGCCTCTGTTTTATTTGACAATGCTATATCAAACCAACTTTATGAGAATATTCGAATAATTATTACGATAACATATTGTTGGCAATATGTGGACTTATATTATGATGATTAATTTTACCATTAAAGTTAGGTATCAATTAAAATAAAAAATAAAAAAATGCATTATTAATTTGTGAAATTATATATTTAAATCCTAAAAGGATTTGGCATGTAAATCAAAAGTTAAAAAGAATAATAATAATAATATATTTTAATATTTAAAATCTGAGAGTTTTGAAAGGGACATGCCTTCATCTGACACCAAGTATGTGGCATGCATTGACGCATGAAGCAACATTGGGAAGCCCAAAAATTCTCCATTATAGTATAGTTTCTTCATTATATTTTCTTTTATTTCTCCTTTGTTTGTTTTCATTCTTCTCTTATGGGATACTTGCGTGAGTTTTGGGAGGAAGGAAGGATTCAACTTGTTGGAGCTGGAAGAGTAAGAGGTTGTTGATTCTGGGTTTACTTCAGGCATGAATATCTTCTCCTTCTCTGCAACATTATTTGTAAATAATGAGGAAATACACATTTTGTTTTAAATGGCAATTAAATGAATTTGTGGACAACTTCTGATTTAATTGCTTGGAAATGAAATCCAAAAAGGAAATTGATAGATTTTGTATTCTCTTAAGTTTCCTTTGTGTGGTTTTAGCGAAACCTAGAAAAAAATGAAGATGGGTGTTCCTAATCAATTTTTATTTTATTTTATTTTCTATTCAAATTTGATTTTTGGAAACCCAAATCGATTTCTACCTCGGGTTTTATCACGGTCAAACAATAATTTTTTTGTATGAGCAAAGCGACATTTTACTGAAATATTTGCTTCCGGATTCTAATAATTTCTAAACAGAAAAGAAATTAATGCTAGAATGAACTGATTTGGATATGTACAAGTTGATTTGTCTGTAGGTATAATTTTATTACCTAATTGAAAAATAAATTAGTGTTAACAGTCTATGTAAGATGACTTAGTTTTTCTTAAAGGATTTCGTTACTAGAAGTGTTAGAAACTTATTGTTGTTATTCTATGCAAATAGACTTCAAAATTATCATCATGTGGTATGTGGGTCAATTTGTTTTGTTGATTTGTTGGTTACCTGAAAGAACATGTTAAAATGATTTAATAGAGGTGTTTTTACCATTGTTTAGTTAAATTGTTCCTATATATATGTGTATGTATTTTGATTGTTTGAAATAAAGTTATTGTGCGTTTTATAGAGCTGCTCATTACCTAGAGGGAATATGTCTAATTGGTATTTGGAAATGATGATTTCAGACAGTTTTGTTAAGTTGCTTGTTGATTGGAAGGTAAGAAAAATAATAGTTGAATCTGTACCATGTGAAACATGATTTGCTTGTGGTTTAATCAGAATTCGGATGTTGAATGATTATGGTTTGATTATGTCTTGATCCTTGTGATTAGAGTGAAACATGATTGCTGAAATAGAAATTGGTTGTTCTATTGGTATACATTCATAGTTGTATCTTGATGTAGAACATGTAATAATACATTCTCCGTTGTATTACCATGCATTTGTTGATAAAATAACTTGTATATCATTTCATATTTTATTAAATAATTGCATTAGAAAATGGAGGCAATATTCATGCCAGTTCATTTTGAACTGACAACATACCACTACTCCAGTCTTGCAGGACAATTAGCCGTCACGTTCGGATATGCGGAAACTCATGTCTTGTGAAGTTTTATCATAACATGGATCTAAATGAGATACTTGAATTTCAATTTGTAGAAGGATGATATTCCAGAATTTTAACTGAATTTATTGGGATCTTGGACCCATTGTTAATATTCAAACCTCACTATGTGAGAGTTACCATAATAGTTATATATTTCACCTTAATGACATATGTAATTTATGATTTTAATAAAGAGATGATTACCTTGTATGAAAGAATATCTCAATATGAGTAAATGATAAATATTAAAAGTGAGAAATCTTACTTATCATAAATTGTTATATTTATTTATTTGATATTTGTCAATGTATGAAGCCGATAATTGGGCAATTATTGTAACAATCAATTGTCTTTAATTTCTAAATTAAATAAGCTATTTAGTGGCGTAGCTAATCGAAGGAATAATTAAATATACATGTTTTAATATATATTTAATTCAACCTTTCGGTAAACTTGGTATTAATATGATAAGATTGTAAATCTGTTGTATAGAGAATGGAAGAGTATCGTTGTAAAAGGTAATTTAAGGTTAAAAAAACCAAGCATCGGGAAAAGAGAAACTAAATGAGAAGATAAATAGATGAAAAGATCCATTAGGCATATTAAGGGATAAGTACATGCGAAATGTGGAAATAGATACATTTCAGCGTAACGAATGTACTTATCTCATGATGATCCTAGTTGGCCTTTGGCATTTATCTCGATATAAACTCTTACAAGATAGGTTAAATTGGAAATAAAGTAAATACAAACTATAAGATCTAGATAACTATGAAAGGGATAGTTGTGAGGTGGTGGAAGACTTAAACTCATAAGACTAGTGTGTTGTCTTGAGTTTAGTCAGTAACTGCATGACGGAAAACTTTGGCCAAAGTAATGCATTGATGGTTGTGCATTGTTTGATCACCTAGTCCTCCAATTAAATTAAAATTGCCAGTAACTTGATCATGGGAAGTTGAACACTTGAACTGAGGTAGGCAATGGTCGGAAAACTAGCTTCATGGTAGACCCAAGGACTTTCACATGGTTCCCATGACCTGAAAAAGGTTGAGCCAAAATGCTAGTAAGCATTGTCACTCAAAGTAGTGGCGAAGGGAGATCGTGAAGATCTGGATTCGTTAGGATTAATATTGTTTACATTATTAATCATGATTATTAATTGTAATATAACATGAGTTGGTTAACAACTCATATTATTTATTATATGTTTTGTTATAACTAATATTTGTAATACGTGAAGTTGTTAATAAACAACTCACGTGAATAGGAGTTTGGTGAGTGCTTTAAGGAGAGGTTATAGCTACCTCCTATCTTTTAGGAAAGCTATTTCTTATAAATGGTTGTGTGTAATATGAAAGTAGTACGGAATATCAATAAGAAATCTTGAGAATTATTATTGTGTAAATCGATCTTTGTCTTTATTATTTGTATCGAGCAAAAACCAGATGAGAAGTCGTAGTTTGGAATGTTTAGCAGTCACGTTTTTTTGCATGTGCAGTCGCTAGAGACCAAATTTAGATGATCAAACACATGAGTGCCACGTTTTTATCTGAGCAATCCCATTTTTTCTCAGCAGTGAATGTTTGAAAGAAAACGCAGGCTGTCCACAGTCACAGAGCAAGCCGTAATTAGAGAATGAAGTGCATTGCTGGAGCTGGTTCGATCTACATCTGAAGCATGTGGTGAACGACCTGGCATCAACCACTTTATGTCAATAAAAAAAAAGATCTTTGTGCGTGTATAATATCTGATAAGCCTATCTTCTTCGAATTTCTCCAACGTGGATCTGATCTATAACTTGCGGCTTGATCAATTTTAGAGTGCAGATCTACATATATTGGAAATTGGGCAATACCATGTATGTACGCAGCCATGCACATTCACCACACCATTGAGAAGTCAAACGCACTATACTTTGTCCTACGTCCCTATCTTCTTGGATCATTTTCTGAGAAATCAGTTTCATAGATCTCAGACACCATTCATTCACATATTCAACTAATCGCATATATGACTGCGCTGCTTTGTGGCTCGTCGAGATGAAGAGACTTGTGTGTCGTCCCTACAACCAAGAGGTACATGCCCAGCTGTTCAACGTGATCTCCTGCGATGTTCTTGTAAAATATTTGTTTTTCTCCATACCTGGATTCACTGTGTGGTGAAAATATCCATTTATTACTCCTTGCCATCCAATTGCCGCAGTTTTAGACGCAAAGGTTTGAGTTTGATTTCAAACTTTCATAAATATTGGTGATATTAGGATCTGTTCACCATAGTTATAATATTATTTTTTGTGTGTCACTCAATTTTTGTTTGAGTCGAGTCTATGAGTGTCTACTTAGTCAAGTAAATTTTTATGTTCTATAGTTCTAGAGTTATGTTTTAAAAACAAAAAAAACTGTGTCATCAATAATGTCAAAATGTTGATTATGTTTCAAGTCGTTATATTGTCACTACTTGGTCGTCAAATTTTGCCAAATTCAATTTGTGAGTGGTTTGTCCATCAAGTTTGTTTAATTGTTAAATAAGTCAATAGTGTCATTAAGTAGATTATTTCATTATTATTTTTTATGTGTTAGTTGTCATTTCGTCAAAAATTAATGTTGTAAAAGTCATGTCATTGTCAAAATCTACAGTTCATGTTCATCAAAATAAAAAGTAATTGTGGTCAAGACAAGTCAAAAGTCAAAAAGTTTGGAAAAATTGTCATTGTCATTTTGTGTCTAGGTGAATAATAGGTTGTATCTTTTTTACAATGGAAATGCCATTGGAAAAATTCAATGGTCTCAATTTTCACACATGGAAAGTCAAGATCCAGATGCAGTTGATGAACAAAAATCTTTGGAGGATAGTGGATGGAAAAGAACCAGCACCTTCAGATCCGACCAGATTGACAGAATGGGAAATATGGGATGATAAAGCCAAAGCCATTATTGGCCTTGCCCTTTCAGATTCTGAATTACATTATGTTGATCTAGATAAAAATTCGAAGGACATCTGGGATAATCTGAGCAAATTGTTTGGTTCAAAAGCAGTCAATGCAAAGTTTTCCCTGAAACTTCAGCTGTTCAAGCTCAAAATGAGTGATGGAGATGCAATGTCTAGTCACATCAACAATTTACGATCTCTTCTGAGACAACTTGCAGAAGTAAAAGCTCCAGTAGATGACGAGGATGCAAAAGCTATTCTGCTGAATAGTTTACCACCCAAATACAGTAATGTTGTTTTCACTCTTGGTCAGATACCTTCCAACTCATTGGAAGATATGATATCAGCTCTTCTATCTGAAGAAAAAGGACTAAAGAAGATATAGAAGAAGAAACGACAATGTATGTGAAAAATAAATACAAAAAGTTCTTTAAAAAGGAGGACTTAGAATGCTTTTATTGCAAGAAAAAAGGACATATGTCTAAATTTTGCACGACTCGAGCCAAAGATCTTCTCAGTGGAAAATTGAAGCCACATGAAGCAAATATAATTGTAGAAGAATCTTACAGAATCGGAAGATGAGCAGTGACCTGATGAACTGATTATAATTCAAGACTACTTGTTTTGAGTTCGGATGATTTGGAGGATGGAGGCACGAGGAGGATGGAGGACAAGCAACGTCCTCTCGTCGATCGCATGCGACGGGGCCGCATCCGATCTGGTGACATGTGTGTGCGGTATGGTTTTTATTTTCGAGTGTTCTTGTTTTGCAGAGTGATGGTTTTCTGAATAAACCCTTTTCAGAACTTTTTGGAGGAGTCATGTTGTCAGAATACTCATTTTTGGGGAGCAGGAGAAGATTTCGAGGTAGATTCAAGGGATGGTTATCCAGCTAGTGTGAAGCTTGTGGATCTTGGAGATTCAGAATTCGGGCGCCCAGAGAGGAAGGGAAAGTCCCACAGGAACCCAAAGAGGAAGGGAGCATTCCTGCATAATTCAGCTCGACACTACGCCTTTACGAGGGTAAAGAGATAATCTATGGAGTCTGTACCTGGTCTAAGAAGTGCTTTCAGGAGGTGGTTCAATTTCTTCGAATATGGTTCTTCGTTGTGTTCACATTAAGGGGGTGAAGATTAGTGATTAATAATGTTCACACTAAGGGGGTGAATGTTAGGATTAATATTGTTTACATTATTAATCATGATTATTAATTGTAATATAATATGAGTTGGTTAACAACTCATATTATTTATTATATGTTTTGTTATAACTAATATTTGTAATACGTGAAGTTGTTAATAAACAACTCACGTGAATAGGAGTTTGGTGAGAGATTTAAGGAGAGGTTATAGCTACCTCCTATCTTTTAGGAAAGCTATTTCTTATAAATGGTTGTGTGTAATATGAAAGTAGTACGGAATATCAAGAAGAAATCTGAGAATTATTATTGTGTAAATACGATATTGTCTATTAGATTCACCCTTCTCACCGCACATGGCTTACACGGATATTATCGGATAGATCAAAATAACAAATTTGATTTAAAGAATTTGATTAAATAAATCTATACGATTGCGGTATTGTGTCTGTTTTTATGTATGTTTAAAAAAATATATCCTCATTTTCCAGTTCTAGTAATTTTGAGTGTTACACGTTGCGGGACACTAGAGCCCAATACAAACACTAACACAGTGCAATATTGTCTCCTTTTGGGTGCTACCATCCAATAGAATCCCAGATCTCCATTCTCAGACGAAGCACATTCAACCCAAAACTAGCTTGTTCTATCATTATTCTAGCCCAAATTTGACACAAAAATGAGTTATTAGGTAAGTCACTCTCATCCTCTCATTGATTGCACTTGCTTGTCATTGTATTTTGTATGTTGTATATTTTTGATATTTATCTACTTGATCTCAATCTTCATATTAAGATTTAATTTTGTTAAATCAAACACATTGTTGTCTCTAACCCTAAGTGTCATGTGTGTTCTTTATCTCGAGACCTTCAAACATTTGTTTTGGTCATGCCCCCATGCACAATCTATTTGGTCTTGGATCCATTCTTTGTTTCAGCCTTTTCATCTTGAAATGTTCACCTAAAAGTTAATCTTTTGTGCAACCACTCCAATTGCCCTACATACATAACTTCGATATGAAACTTTTTTAGAGGTATGATTTTATTTCATTGTGGAAAGCTAGAAATGTTGTTATATTTCAAAATGAAGATATTTCTTGGCAATATCCCATGAATGATTAAGTAGTTGCGATTTTTTGTGCATCTTTAGATACAAGCCCAAGCTTAAAAAGGGAGCTAGAATTATAGTATTTACATCATTTGCATGACCACTAGGGAGTACACCATACACCATGAGTTGGGTGTTTCTGATCCTCAGACACCGAGTCCACTTGTCCACGGTAACTAGGCACAAACAAAGTCATTTTCATAGTTGTCATTCTCCTTTGGTTCGTGGCCGATTCTCCACTATGCCATCTCAACAAGTGGGTTGGAGTCCACCACCTCCTCGGGGCAAGGGGGCTCTTGGGCAAGAGGACACTTTTGACTCGGGCGAGGTCCCTATGATTGACTCTTTGCCACTAGGTTGATGCATTATGGTTTCTCTTACTATACAAGATATAGTGCAAAACCCTAATGGGTGGACCATCGTTGATCCGCCTCCCCAAGGATGATCCACCACCGCCCCTAGTGTTGTTGTAGCAAGTGCTTGACTCCCTGGTCGTGTTATATGTAATTTGGACTTTTCGGTTTTACCTTTTTGGTGTTGATCTAGAGTTATGCATCCCTCTAGTTTGTTTTTGGGTGCTTACCGCATGTGATGTACTTTTGGTTGTAGTATTTTTTTCCGATTTTAGGCCATGATTGTTCCAGCCACCTTTTATTATAACCATATTGTAGTGAAGAGTTAATATAATGTATTGATGCGTTCAATTTTTTTTTTTTTTTTAAACGGGGAAAAAATTCATCTAGCTGCACGATTGCACCATCCTCATCCTCCCCCAATCCAGTTTATCTTTGGAAAATCCCGCGGAACATCTTATATACATGCTGCGTGCACAATTTGTTGTGTCAGTTTTGCTAACCCTTTACCCTACCAGGCTCTAAAATGGATTTCACAAACAAGGAAGCTAAACCATAGAGTGATTTTGGTTGCGTTATTCTTTTTGAGAGGGACTTGTAAAACATTGCTGGTTTGAGTGGGTTTGGTTTACTGCTGGCCATTTCAGACAACGATTCTAGCTTTATCTATAAGTAATTTCTAATTTCTAGACACTTGATGTCTTTGTTTTTAAAGAAGTACAAGTTTTAATGAATAGAATAATGTGCGAACGTTTTTGGTCTCTCTGAGTTAAAAATGTTGTTTTCTTTACACTTTTATGAATTACTTGTGTGCCAATTTGAGTAATGGGTTCTGAAAAGGAAAATGATCTGATTTCTATTTCTGAATGATTTATAGGCTAAAAATATTATTACCAAGACATTTAATTCTTCAAGCTCCCACCTACAAACTTCCTTCTGGTTGTGCACAAATTTTTAAATTTTTGTTTCAACCATCTTGTGAACAATTCCACTTACCCACTTGCATAAGTTTAGAGTGATCTAGATTAAATAACTAGGTAACTATAATGAATGTCGTAGTCTCTGTGCTGTTGACTAGCTGTAAATAAATGAGGCTTTTCAACAAGCTGGTTATAGATTCAAGTCTTGAAGGCCCCGCTCTGCATTCACCTGAGCCAAGAATTATTTATAATTGATATCTTGATCAGGATATCAAACTTTATTGTTCAGGTGGTTTGGTGGTGGGCATCCCAGTTTAGAGACCAGGGCTATTGGCAGGGGAGGAGAATGTTATTTTGAAATAGGGCTAGCTTATAAATAGGGGTATGGCTATATTACATTTCTAATATGGTTACCATAGCTATATGGGTTCTCCAACCCGAGTTTTCTGTTGTGACTAGGGCATGGTCCCATGGAGGGATTTCTGCTGCAAAAAATATGCAGCTACAGTTTTTTTGAAGTATTTTTCAACTGGTCACAGGAAGAAATTGAATCTTTTTCTGCAAAATAGGAGTCCCGAAATTTTTGCGTGCTACTTTTCGGAGCATATTTGGGAGGGGGGGATGGAAGTTTTCGCTACTGTTTAGGTTTTTTTCTGTTCATATGATACCCTGAAATGTAGACTCTGGATTGTAGACTCTGGATTGCATTTCTATAATTTCTCACCTAATTTTTCTCAACTCAACTCTTTAAAAAAATGCAATCCATAGGACCACCTGCATCAAAAAAGCTCCTAAATTTTCTCAGCAGCACCGAATGAGAAAATTCAAGTAACCCCCATGGGACTATGACCGAATTATATGACTCTTGAGGTAAACGGGATGGGTTCTAGGGTTCTGACACTCTAATTTTGCATTATACTATTGAGATTCATGTCTTTTCATGTATTGCATGTGGAATAGGATTCAGGTCAAGGAGCTGCCTCTTGTCTCTTAGCACCAGGTGTAACAGAGATAAATGAGCTTATGAAAATTCTAACTGTTTCCTCGTGTTTCATCTTCTAATGGTCTGGAGTGTAAATCTTGTCAATTACCCAGTGGTCCCATGCAGGGGCCATATTGCAATTTTTTGTGCAGCTGCTCCAAAGAGATCTGAGGAATTTCTTGCAGGAAGAAAGTCACACGGGTGATAAAATTTTCTGTTTTTCTACAATTATTTCAGAATCTCCTTCAATGACTATAATTTTTTCGGTTCATGTTGCCATCAATTTCCTAACTTGCTCATTTTCATAGACATACACCTATGTGTTGACAAAATTTGAATATTAATACATAAGACCAGTCAGTGTTTAAACTCTGGTTTCCAAGATGCAATTTTCAAATTTCACTTAGCTCTTCTTTGTACAAAACCATACAGTTTGGTTGGGTTGTATAATCTGGTCTTGGTCGAGCTGTATGGTCCTGCACCGACACATTTTCCAACTCTGTTTTCGATGCAATATCATTTGTTGGGTATTTTTATCTGCCTGAATTGACTTTTATCATAATAATTTACCTTGGAACCCTATATAAGCAAGTTAACATCACCTCATTTACTAACTTGGCAACCACATGGGATTCTATTGACACACTCATTTTCAACACTCACAAAAGTTAAGGCTCCTAAATCTTCCTAAAGCTGATGCACATCCACTAGGGTAGCCACTACTACAGTTCTGAAGCACTCAACTAGGTCAAGGAGTCTAGCTTCCCTCAAATCCAAGCACACCAAGTTTCCCACTTCCAAGTCTTAGCAAGAGCACAATTCTATCAAGCATGATCAAAGCAATTCAAGTTGCCAACTAGCTGCATTCATATAGATGTTACATGCTAGGTGGAGAACTACATGTGGTTTGAGGCCTCTTTGGAGTAGTGCCAATGTAGGCGGTGCATGAATTTCACTTCAACCCAAAAAACTAATCCTTTTGCAAGGTCTTCCACCCATGGTTAGGGTTTTGGCGTGATTCAGCTGATTACAAATGGTTTCGAGATTGTGCGACAACTAGGGTTTGACAACGAAATATGTTTTCAGACCATCAAAGGACCCAGAAAGTTACAAAACCCAATTCTGAAGGTGTCCAAGACCATACAAAACGGGCAGGACCAGATTATATATCTTGACCGAGCTGTACAGTCCAGGGCATTTTAGGTCACAGTATTAGAAGTGAGGATTCTCCAGGTTCTACACTCCAAGATTATCTAGTCCGTGTTCCCAGCTTTCTCATGTACAACTTTGTATAGCTAAGTTTATCTTCCTCTTGTATATTTGAGCTTGTATTCATTCATTGTAAGAACCAATACATTATTCTAATGTTGTACAATTAATGTTGGAAGTTAATTAATCAAAATAGATCACAGTTTCCTAACCTTACATTCCTTCTTATTGTTGTGCCATCCATAACAATCTAATAATGTTAAAAAGGTTGTAAACAACTTAATTATGTCTTTGTTTCTTCTAACTCTTTATGTTTATACATGATCCCACCACAAGAATGGATGTCCCTTTAACTTGGTGCAAGAGAACTTTACTTTCATGGGGTCTTCCATCTTCTCATAATTCAATATATGTCTTCAACTCAGTGATCCAATCAATAGGTTCTTTAGGGCACGAACTTCCCACATAACTAGGGGTGTCCATTCTCGGCTTGCCTCCCATCTCGGCGACAACCTTCAAAAATCCATCCTCGGGGTCATCAACTAGTTCTTTCATCATCACCCGAGGTGCTTCTTCTTCATCTTCATTCATGTCTGTAGCAATTCCTCTTCATTGTGCAATTTCCATAGCCTCCAACTGGGCTTGGATTCTTCTCAACATCACTGCCAAGTGTGCAACTCTTGGTGCTCTTTCCATTCTTTCATTAGATACAGCTCTGTGTGCCATTTTTATTTCTTGTAACAGCAACAACAATATTTTCTACCCAACACTATCCTTGTTGGAAGATGCTTTCATTGTTTTCTACCCACATGCACAATGTGGAAAACATGGTTTTTACCATAGTTGCAGGATACAACTTGCTATGATACCGAATGATGTTGTCTAGGATACCGATATGGCAGGAGGGGGGCGCCTGAAACCGGTATGAAACATATCGGGTGCAGTGCTGGCCTGGATACGGCTGTGGGAGTGGGCAGGATACCGCTGGTCTATTTTGCTGTCAATACGTGAAGAAACATACAGCCAAAATTCTGCGTGGGATTCTTTCAATCGTAGCATGTCTAACAGGGCTGGAATTGAATCATCTTATAAAGTGTGGGTTTTATTAATATATGCGTTGGGTGCTATAAAGTAAAGTAGGTGGGATTTAAGAAAAGTGACCCCTATTAATTTTAATTTTTATAGGTAGTTGTTTTTAAATTAAAGCTAGGGTTATAATTTAAAGAGGTGGCTTATTTATTAGATCTTAATTAATAACTTAGAATCTAATTTAAAGTATAGTTAAGAATTTATAAGTATATTAATTATTATAATGTGCATATATACCAATATTAAATATATTATAAGTTTTAACTTTTATATATTTTTAATATGTGGTTAATAACTTAATTTTTATTTAGAAGGCTGAAATTTATATATTTTTTAATTTTTATATATTTTTGTACTGCCGTATCCAATGCTGTATCCGGGGCCAAATTTTTTTGCCATATCCGCGTATCGGATACTCCGTACCCGCTTCCGTATCCAAAACGTATCGGCTACTTAGGATGTAGTTAATTTTAGGGATTTGATTGAGCAGCAACCTTAGATTGCGCAACCTAAACATATACACTCAAAATGGACTCAAACACATATTCACACATCAATGCAACATCATGGAACTTTATCTTTATTGCTTTCAATGAGGAAGTTTCCAATTATAAACATGTAGATGGTACAACTCCCAGCTTTATTATAGACTCAACTACACAGAGATACAAGTAAAATATCCAGCCCCTCAATGGATGTGACTCAACTCTAAAGACTGGTGCGCAGATCTACACATGCTCCTAGCAAGTCTCTACTTGCAAGCTACCTTCAATTATCTTTTAGTATGAACTATACTGATTTGTTGCTGTGAGCTAACCAACTGCTAAGCTTTACAACTTTCCTGTAGCTACTCTTGAGCTCTTTGGCTAACCTTTCTCGAAAGGAACTTATCCCTTTATCAAGACATCCACCAAGAAAGCATTATTGCAAGGAAATGTTTCAGCTGACATGCGTAAGATGTGGCAGCTCCACTTCGTGATTGTACACCATCTTGTCAGTTACATTGCTGAGGTTGTTAGGGGTGTTATCATCCAACCTTGTGCAAACACATGGCATCATTTATACACTTGACAGATGTAAGGTGATACACACTTGAATGGATGAGGCACTTCACAAAATTGGCCATCATTATCAACCTTTTTCTTATTGCTCATTACACGTTGTTGTGAACTTCATTGTTGCATGGCATGGTCATGATGCAGTTGTGCAGGATTTTACTGCACCTCGCAGAAGTTCACATAAATTTTGTAGACGCACAACTCTGTAGACAATGGTTAGCGTTCAATTTGCCAAACTTTGAAGAAGTCACATTTACAGACATTTCACAGATACTTGCAGTGCCCACAACTTCACAGAATCCTCATAAATTCAAGGACTTGTGGGCGATCTTGCAGATGAGGTGAAATCATAGAGTTTTGCAGGATTTCTACACTTATGGACATTGCACATATGTTAGCAAGATATCAATAGGTACAGGGAGTTTTGTAGGCTTCCAAATATGCAGCAATGTGCTGTTGCGTGTATGAGTATGCAAATTGAGTCCTTCGACCACCATAGGTTGCAAACACTTAGTACTTCTAATCCTACTTGTTTTTTGGTTGATGCAGGATTGCTTGTGAACTCGGATGCTCCTACATCACTAGACATAGTTAAGAACAAAAAATGTTCTCATGAAATGAAGTTTTGAAAAGCATTTATGCATATGATCCCTCTAATATCTTTCCCCTTGATGAATTGAAGGTATGGAGCTAGTTTTAGTGGTTCTATGAGTATAGGTTGGAATGTAGGAAACACCCTACCCGCCTCCCGTTTTTGTATTGAAATGTTTCGGATATGAAACAACACTTTGAAACTGTAATGTCCCCTTTCCAATCGAAGACCTTTGGCCTATTTTGTCAACCCGACGGCCAAAGGAAAAATACAAGGGTGACTTAAGTCACAATAAATTTCTATAAGTGCCTAAAAGAAAATATTAAAGCACTTATAATTATTTATTTGACTTAGTATAGGAATGCACTTATAAATACATGTTGTAATCTCTAGATAAGTGCAAAGGGGTCTAATGTTATGATTGTATCATTCCTAGGGAGTTGGACGACTTGCTTAGAGAATGAATATTGGCCATTTGGGAGGTATAAGGCCCATGCAACTTTTGTATCCTCCCCATGAGGATGGGCGACTTGTCTAGGAAAGTGTATCTTGGCTGCCTAGGAAGTAAAAAGAGACCCATACTAATTTTGTATTTTCCCTATGCAAAAGTACGACTTGGGCTAGGAGGAAAATATGCATAGGAAAATGTATTGCAAACTGATTGGTGGGAAAAAAGGCTCCCTTTGGGTCACTTTGCCTTTATAAAGGGAGAGGTCGACTTGGAAGAGGCATTCCATGATCATTTTATATTTTGCAAATAGCTTGTAAACCGAAGCACTTGTGGCTGTAACTTCTGAGGACGAAAACCCGCAAGAAGGATAGTGAAAAGGGAACGAAAACTCTCTTTTGCACTCATATTTTGTATTGGGATCTCAAGGGATAATCAGGTTGTTGAACTATTAATTTTGGTACTGCTGGAGCGAACCAGTTTGGGCAAATTCTGGGCGTTTCGGAAGGTCATAAAAAGCAGTTGTGTCACATGCTTTTGGAGCTGGATTCGAGCTGCTTTTATATACATTTGTGGTGTGTTTCAGAGGGCCAAAAACTCTCTATTTCCAACTGTTATTGCAGACTGTATCTTGCAGAGATTTTATTATTAAAATCAGTCTATATACAGTCCAGAACTGGTAAAATATTTCTGCAGACTTCTTTAAATAAATTCAGACCTGTTTGGTACTTTAAATCTTTATATTTCTTTAGATTGTGGTCTTGAAAAGTCTGTATTTCAGTGTTACATGAAGGGTGGGAATGTTAAGGTCTGATTTGTATGGGTTTACCTTATACCTCTAGTCGCATTTCTCACAAATAATGCTGGGCTGCCATATATTTATTTGCTCTCATTGTGTTAAGTCTGTATTTTGCTTTGGGTTTGACTGATAATCCAATTTAAGGTGGAATAGTCCCATTAGGGGATCTTTTAGAAACATACCAAAAACACAACATTTTACAGGCACGTGCTTGCTCAGGCATTTTTGGCAGCATAAGTGTTCTAAAACAGCAAAAAAAAGGCCATGGGAGAGATTGAGATGTCTTTGGGGTCATGAAGGGGGTGTGACGCTTCCATATGCTTTCAACTTTTCAAGCACACACCTATGCCTACAAATCAATAATAAGACCAACAAAATAAACAATTCATACTTTGAAAAAGATCTAAAAGAAATGGAAAACCCCTACACATGGGGTGAAGCCTTGTGGGTTTTACTCAAATGAAATTACCTCTACACTAAAACTTTGAAGCCTCCACTTCATTTTATCTTGAAGGTCCATGGAGGCTTTGTTGGAGTTTGAGGGAGGAGGGACAAGGCATGGACAAGCCTTTCCCCTCTCTCCCTCTCCTCCCAACCTTGCTCATGTTGCAAATGAGCCTCCAAATCTTAAGTTGACCTTTATGAGGCATCCTTATGGATTAAGGCAGCTTTTAGGGTTTGTTCAATCCAACGATTATGATAGAACCTAATCTAAAGGTGAAGATTGTTTGCTTTACTTAAAAGTCTTTTTAAACTTAAGTTGCTTTTTAAGGTGTTTTTAAGTTGACTTATTAAGTTGTGCACCTTATGTTTTCATGTTGAGTTACTTTTCTAAATGGGGGTGTCACTTAAGTGACTCCCTTGGTGTAACTTTATGATTTAAACTTAACTTTTTGGTTTGCCATTAATTTTTAATAAAGTGAAATTGAAATTAGAACCTAAAGATTGCATTACGATATATTTATTTATATTAAATTTGAATTTTTCATGTTTTTAATATGTATTCAATATCTATATATTTTATATGGATATATTGTACTGACATTTCTATGCTGTTTCCTTTCAATTTTTTGAAAATCTGTGTTTCTGTTTTGGACCCATTTCCTTTTCTGTCTGTTTCTTAGCAACTTAGAGTATAAGGTTTAGACTGATACAAACTGTTTCTGGAGCATCAATAGGATCATCTAATTTAGAGATCTGATCTCACTCTGTATCTTGCTCAGTTATTCTGATATTGCTGAGTTTTCTAGTTAACTGATATAGGGTTTGAAAGCTGTAATATATTACAGCTGCATCAGACCTCTTGCATGATGATAATTATCTAGTATTTATAGTTGTTGCAACCACTATGATTTCTGAATTAAGTGTATGACTGTATTGTCATTTGACTAAATAAAATTTTGAAAGTTGCAATGAAATGCAAGGATGTATGAATGCCCCAAAGAATTAGATTTTCTCCGAGTAAAAGATATTACCAACCTGTAGCTTGGCTGGAAATGTATTGCAAGTGTGGATGTATAGTTGTTCTGGCATAAGCTACAGCCTGACATATTGGATTTATGTTGGCAACTCAGTGATGGGCTATTTGGAAAATGAAATTGTTAATCATAATACTGCTGTCAGTCTGTTGCCATGAAGATAACACATCTCTCCCCAGTTTTCAGCCAGGAGGTAATGTCAAAGCTAGACTGCCATTTGGTCCAGAATTGGAATATCTCTTTTCACTACATGATAACTTTCTTCAGTCACCCCAACTCATATCTAACCCCCCCCACGGACACCTACAAGCTGAACTTTGATGATTCATGTAAAACAATATGTGGAGAGCAGGTGTTGGGGGATTTTAAAGAACAATTTGGGGATGCTGATGCTACTAAAGCATTGGAGAGCAGAATAACAATTATGCAGAGCTACTGGCATTATATGTGGGCCTCCAATTAGCCGTTTAAAATAAAATACAACTGATGCAAATTGAAGGACTCCAAGATTTTAAAGAACAATTTGGGGATGGTTATCGAGCTTAATAGGAAAAATAGCCTGAGAGCGATCCATTTGGGACCTGAGGCAGGGAGTGAAAGACAACAGATAAGGCTTGATGAAGTGGACAATGAAGGAGGTCCAAACCCAGTCTTTAATGGCACTGGTGGTCTTATTCTTCAACCCACTCAAAGTAACATTCAGGTAAGAGATTCTGTATGTCTGCTGCAAAATGTAAGTACTCATATTCTCGCTTAGGGTGATGCTAATTCCCACCTAGGTATCCCAACACTACTTCAAGGTTCAATAGTGTGACTGACCCTTCCACGACCAGACTGAGCATTATTTTTCAACACGAAATACAATTGGTTTCAGTACACTATTTAACCATTATGGGATGGAAAGGAATGACCCAGCCTCTCGTCAGGTCCAATGGAACCAAATCCCTGTTTGTTGTCAGTATTCAACCCTAGTACAAATCTGGGATGGAACGGGAGGCAATTTTTATGAAGATAACACCGCCTCTCATGCCCCTCTAAGAGCTATGTATATGCTGGAGGTTAGTATCCAACAGCTTGCCAGGGAAATAGGGAATCATGAAACTCAAATTCCTCTGTTGGGTGAATCAATTGAACAACTAGATCATATAAAAGAGTACTGCATTCAATAACTGATGAGAAACAATGACTATCGACAGTGCTGTCTTCAAGATATTTAGAAGGTTTTGCTCTACGGTTTAATAAAATGCTTAGTGCAGGAAGCCATTCAGGAACAAGCTGAGTGAACAAAGCACACAAACATTAAGCAACTCATGTAGGCATCACAAGTTCAAATCAACAGCAAGCTACGGATTGGAATGTCCCAATATACCAGCCTATTCATCAAATGCTGAGGACCCAGTGGAAAAAGGAGAGGGACCTGATCCAAAACAGAAGGAACCTGCGGCAGGCCACCACAAATAGAATGCACCTCCAGATGGGGATGTTCATAATTAGAATACTCAAAGAAAGCTCCAATTTTTGTATTCCTTGTGCTATGCAATTCCTTTATCCTGTCAATGTTTTTCATATCTATATTGGAATTTGTATTGATTTAGAAGCAGGCAGTAACATCAGAAGTGCTGCTAGAGTTGTATGGATCCTAGTAGTTTCCAAGTAATGGATGTTACCAAAATCCCTTCACACCTTTTACATCTGCTGACAATTACAATATAGTAGTGACAATGTCATGTTGTAAGAAGATAGGATGCTCGCTTTTTCCCGTGGCTGTTGTATTGTTGTCAAAGTCTATTGTGTGTTCTGATATGCCTGTGAAGAACAGTGGGAAACTAAGGAAAAATCCCGTGTTCCTTGTTTCTGCTGTAAGGGTAATAATTTAGAGTAGGGCCCTCTATCCTCAAAGGAATTATTTCCTTCTACCCTAGAAGCAATGTGTTGGGTTGTATTTAAGATCAGATTTGACTTGTTAGGGAATTTGGCTGCAAACATGGCAAGTGTTAATACTTGGATATGGTCTTCTTAACCCTTGTTAGAATGCTCTTGTTATAAATGATTCCAGGGTGTGATTGATTCAATCAGATTTAAGGAGAATGGTGTTCTCTAAATGTGTTGGGTTGTATCTAAGATCAGATTTGACTTGTTAGGGAATTCGGTTGAAAACATGGTAAGTGTTAATCCTTGGATATGGTCTTATCAACCCATGTTAGAAATGCTCTTGTTATAAATGATTGCAGGGTGTGATTGATTCCATCAGATTTAATGAGAATGGTACTGAAGAGTGTCACCAAAAAACTTAAAAAGTGATAATATGAGTAACTAGAATGCTAATACTGTGGGAAGGATCATTGACGTGAATGGGAAATCACAAGAGACCTTTTGACGACGTTTAAATTCTTATGATATTGATTATAGTAAAGGTGCTATGTATTTTGATTATAGTAAACTTTAAAGGTGTTATGTACTCTGCTGCTTTCAAGGCGAAGTTAAAGTGTGTTCATAATTATCTGCAGTCCTGATAGGAAGTATAAGGTGTTACCTGAATGCTGAAGTGGAACACGGAACATGGATCAATTTACTTGTTAATGGTAAATAGTGATTGGACCCACTGGCGAATATTGATACAGACGAGGCCCTATCCCAGCAATTAGTACGGAATACCCTGGTTGCCTTCACCTGTGAGTGCCAGCAAGGGATGGCTTGCATGAATATTGTTGCCATTAGTTTGCTTATAAATGGCTTAGTGTAAGAAAAAGGTTAAAGGGTTAACCTTTGAGGATGTGGTTTTAGAAAGTTTGAAGTCAATGTTTGGCATGCATTCATGTTATCATAACCAGTAACTTAGTAAGTGATCGGCATCGCTTAGGAATGATTAATTAACGAATTCAAATGTAAAAGTAACTAGGAAATGATTTTGAATCTGTTTTCTTGTTAGGAAGCTAAAGAATGTGTTCAGTCAGTATATTTTGAAGCATGGAGTATAAATGCGTGATAGCAACTAGGATGCTGTGAATACGGCTTTGGGATTCACACTGTTTCACTAATCTGTAACATGGGAAAATTTGTTGGAATTAAGAGTGTATCATGAAGGTTCTTGTACAAGTTGATCATAACATATCTTAACCTCTGAGAAATAACCCTTGTTTGATGGATTCTGTTTGAGTAATCTGTGACTTAGGAAAATGTATTGGACTGAAGAATGTACATGAAAGTCCTTTCACAAGTTTGTCATAAGATTGTTTTAGCTCCAAAGAAATAGCCCAGGAATGATGAATGCTGTTTTTGGTTTTTTATTTTGTGATTGTGTTGTTATTGGTGTCCCAACTTATAGATTTGACATTCAACTGTACTTTGAAAGGATAAACAGATCTTGTAAAACCTATTAATTGTGGGTCCCCTTGCCTTGTAATTATTGCCAACATACATGAGGAAAAATGTCATTAGTGTAGTTACTATTCATAGAGGTCATTTTGAGCCAAAGCCTAGTCGGGTAGGGCAAACCCTCTTGCTGGGTTTGCAGAGGTGACGAAAGTTATGTTTTACCGGTAGTAGCAAGATTGTGGTGATTCCCCTTGCTTTTGTCCGTGTAAGTGAGATCCCGGGGTCAATGGGATCACAGGCAGGTGAGATGCTACTTTTGCGGTAGCACACGTTAGGGGGGTAGATCTACACGTGAGTGTAGAGAGATCTCCCTAATGATCAAGATTAGAACTTAGAGGAATGTACTAAGTCAGCACATGCATGTTATCCCTGAGCGTCACCTACTCAAAATCATTGTGACGACTTCAACACACATGGGTCAAAATCCCACAAAAAAATTAAATATCAAACCTATTAATAGTGTTGCACCTCACTAGTACCAATTTGTCTATATTGTAGAAACATTATGGCTGCATTCTTATGTAATGGAATACGAATTATAGGATATGTGATTAAGATAGGATAGAATAACGAATATGGAAAACTATGAACGGATTCCTTCTCTGTCATTTGTTGAATAATGGCAATAACCAATATATAATTTACAAGTGGCATAATTAAATACTGTAAAGTAAATTAGCACACCCCTGAAATATTGACTTGGAAAAGAGGGGAATGAAGAATTACATACTATCCTCTCTTAATGACTTCCTCCACATCTAACAAAGGCCTCAGATGAAGATATTGGGTACCTGTCAAGCAAAGAAGCATTGCTATATATCCCCTGTTAAGTTAAAAGAAAATCTAGGATGAATAAGTTGAAGATTAAATTAATCAATGATGTATATAAATAATTCAAACCCCTTAAACCTAATTAGATTTTTTGCTGCAGGAAAAGATGGAAAGCTGTATTTAATTGAGTGCTAGGACTCAAGTTCCTCTTTCTAATCTTTCACTGTGACCAAGCTGTACCCATTCAGATATATCAGAAGATCGAACATTTTGCGGGGATCCTTGTTTGAACTGGACTTTTTACAGAAAGCTTCACTTTCATTAAATAATGTGAGAAAAGAGTGAAGACACCTTGTGGTAGCTTCAACAAGGATGTAGTTGAGTGTAACACGTACTATAGGGTATTTGTGGTAAGGTTATTTTAGGTGCAAATAGAAAGTATGAAATATAACTGAAATGCTTTTGATTTCTTGATCAAAAGCCTAAAACACAGTTTAGTGCTCTCTTAATGTTTAGCACTTGTAATTATAACGCAACTCTGAATGGAACTGTTGAGTTTGGATGTTATGTGAAAAATTACTTAAATATTTAAATGAGATTTGAATAAAATTTTGGAAGAAAATTTTGGGTGTTACAGGAAATTCACTAGAATAATTACCAAGAAGAGTGGGTGGCCAATTAGCTGTTGTAGAGATAATCTGGCTTGGTTGGGGTAGCCATGCCAATTTCTTCCTCACTAGACAGTGACAGCATGAATGATACCTTTGACATGGAAGGTCTCAACCTGGCCTCTTGTGTGCACAGAAGGGCAATCAATATCACTCTCATTATAATTTTGGAGTCAAAATTTTTGCTACAAATTAATCTGCTGTCTACCAGGTCGATATGGCGATTCTCCTCATGAAGATTCCATACCTGTTGCATGAAAGCAATTTCACATTAAAAAATTAAACAGTACTTTTTGACATAAATTTGTTTGAGGTTATATACCCACCCACTTCACAAGGCCTGGGAAGGAGGGATTAAATTCTATGCATCTTCTGCGAGACACCATTTCTAATATGACCACTCCAAAGCTGAAAACATCCGCTTTGTCTGTTACATTACCGCCAGACTTACATTCTGGAGCTATATAACCTCTGCAAATGCCAAAATTACAGAGAAAATTTCAAATTAGCACAAAATTAATTACATTATAACAATTTGAGAATTTATTTTGCATCTTACTCTGTTCCAGCGGCTGGGATATTTTGATTTCTGTCATTTTCAGCTAAGATTGCTCCCAACCCAAAATCTGCAATCTTAGCATTAAATTTCTCATCGAGTAAGATATTGCTGCTTTTTATATCTCTATGCACTATGCGAACCCCAGAATCTTCATGAAGATATGCCAGCCCACGTGCTACTCCTCGCATTATATTCAATTGGATTCCCCAATCCAAGACTTGCACCTTTAAAGGATCTGCAATTTACAGTGAAAATCATCCATATGTATTCATACCACACACACACACACACACAGTATCCATTTTAAAATCTATGGAGGAAACAATGGTTATTTTCCACTTACTGAAGAGAAACTCTTGAAGGATTCCTTTAGGCATGTATTCATAAATAAGCAATGTCTCCTCTCCTTCTATGCAACAGCCGAACAACTTTACAATGTTACGATGTTGTAAACGTGAAGCAATATCCCATTCGTTCATAAATAAACTCTTTCCTTGTTCGGATTGTCTCTTTATGGCCAGGTGTCTACCATCCTCTAAAGTCCCCTGTAGTATAAGTTCTACATCATTATGAAACATATTACATATAATCACTAGGGTCAATTGTGAATTATCTGTATTCAATTGATTACCTTATATACAGACCCAAATCCCCCTTCTCCTAGCTTATTATCTGGATGAAAATCTTGACATGCAATCTGAATTTCGTGGTATGGGAACAGAGCTGTGCCTCGACCCAATTCTGTCATTTGTTGTTTCATGACTAAGCGTTCATATTTTTCATCACCTGACATTTTCCTGCCTCCTCTGATCCCTCGAACAATGTGCGACATTATTCCTTTCCTTCGATAATTATTAGCATTCTTACGGCTATCAATTGTTGAAGAGCCGCCATGATTCCAGTGAACGTGCTGGTGGTTGTTTGTTTGCAGTGAGCTGAAAGAAAGTGCAGTTCTATGAATTTGCCCCTGGGATGAAGTTTGAGCTGCAGCTTTGTCACACTGCAACCATATCCCACCTGCTGATGCAAGGGTAACTTCAAATAAAGTAGGACTTCCAACTAATAGTAAGCAAACATTGAATCTGTAAAGAAAAATGAGAACATATGTAGAATCAGATTACCAGGAGTTTCTGGAGAGGATTGCAGTGATGTAAACGAAATAAAAGAAGACAAAGTCTTCAATTGCACTTGGAACATTAAATCTCTGAACATACGATCTACTTGTCCCCTTAGAGAAATAAGTTCTTCACGTATCTTTGTAGACAACATAAACCTGTTGTACAATGGTTTTGAAGATAAGATTAATCCAAAACTTGAAAATCTGGAAATAAGATGGAGGTAATATGTGCGGCCTGAGGTTCAACCGGTCTTTGACCTCTAAATTCTATTCAGTTGTGTCAATGCCACATGGGACATTGTTAAGAAATCAAATGCCCATTGAAATAATGAAGGATGACATGTTAGTCTAGATGAGGATCAACGCCATATGGCATATTCTATGTGCTTATTAGCTCAGATATTTTTGGGGGTTTGTTCAAAACTTATTTCTAGCAATGTTAGGATAGCGAGGAAAGGCTTTTGTGAGATGAAGAACTCTTTGAGTATGCAGTTATTGAAAAGAAAGGGACCTTAAGCATATCTTTCGGATTTTAAGTTCTGCTAACAATCCAAAGAATAACTATTAATGATTAGTATCTTTTCTATAAATTGGAAATATTTTGGTCATCTTACAGGATGCATGACCCTCGGATAAATAATCTTAGTTTCTTTAAATGGAAGTTGAGATGTAGGTTTCCTTATAATGGGATAGTGTGTAATACTACTTTCTTGGTATGGTAGGTGAGATAAAGGGAGTTTTGCTTTGCCTGGGTATGAAGAGGTAGCTCCGTGATGCCTATTTTTTCTGTTTTTCAAAGGATCAACATAATAGCTATGTGGTGCTTTAAAAAGTAGCAAATTTCGTCTGGAGCATTTTATGCAGTGGACCTCAAACAATGGAAAAAAGTGGTCCATTAAAAATACAATAAGTACAGAAAAAGGTAAATTACATCTTAAAAGGCACACTTCTTTTTTAAAGACTGAATACAATATTCCCTGGAGGTCATATACTGCTTTGTAAAAGGTTTTTTTTCCAATAAACAAAAAATGATCCAGCAAAATATTGAAATCCAGAGATACCATTAAAAAAATCTAAACACTTCCACCAAAGAAATCACAGTTTCATGATTGTATATAGTGGATTGTTAAAAAGGGAAAACTACTGTAAATATCTTTGAAACCACTGTATTTGGTAACCTTGATGCTTACAATGCATACAGAGGATAATGATAACTTACTTGAATAATTTCTTAGATTGAATAACAGAACAACACATCATTGCTCCAGTGATTGTCAAATAAACAGCCTCAGACATCTTCTCTCTAATCTCCTTATGCAAGTGGGCTTTGATTTCTCGGAGCTGCTTAATAGATTTAGCCAAGTCATTCATCCCTCTCAGAAGGTCCACACATTCTTTGTCGTTTGAGGAAATTTTGTCGAGCCTTTCCAGAACAATTGCCACTGCCAACAGCCCAACTGCACTCCAGTGGATATTACTCACTCCTCTGAGAACTTCCACAGCCACTGTTCTTGCATCGGTAGCCCATGTGCTAAACGAAAATGATTTCTTCAAAATAAAACGCAACATAAATGCTATTGAAATTACCAAGACTCAATTAAAAAAACACACATTCAAGACCACTAAGATTTCAAGTTTTAGTTGTATTCCAGTTTTATTACTCCTGCAAGAAAATCCTTTTCCTCAGAATTTAACAGTACCTGATTTAAAAACTTCTTAGAACCATCTGAGATGCAACCTTCTAATATTCCTGAAAATCCAGACTCAGGAGACTGAACCAAATTAGAGAATTTGATGCTACCTCCACCCATTTTATTACGGAAGCTCTGTCATTCAAACGCAGGATTTCAGGTCATAATATTAATTCCAGCTCTGTAAATATTAATTTCCGGTCATAATAGTAAATCTCCGTTGTATAGGATTCCATGGGAGATCTTTTTCAATTCGTTCAATTTTTATAGGTGGGCACTGATGACCTTTTTCAATTTTATCTTACATTTTAAAAATTTAATTCGTTCTAAAGACTGGAAGCAATTTCTAAATACAGTGGCATAAACTTTATTGAGGATTCAACTCCACTGTAATATCTAACCATCCACAGAGATGGTATCCGGGGCTATTAATTTTGTGGGTGTGTTCAAAACTTTAGAATAAAAAATTATGAAGAGTAAATAGAGGATTTGTTTATTTTTTGTATACCTTGTCAGTCATTATGGCAGATAGAGCAGCATCTATATGTTGTCCCAGAAGGTCCAAGTCCATTTCTGTTGTATTATGGATACTCAACTGGTCGCTCATTGGAATAAGCACTTTGTTCACAGAACCCAATTAGAAATAGTGTTAGTACAAGAGCCCAACCTGCAACTTTTAGTGGAACCACTGAAAAAGAATTAGTAATTAATTTCTCTGGCAAACTATCAAGATTAAGGTGAAATGATTTTAATATTGAAATAAAAAAGATGAACACACAATTGTAAGTTGGAAATGGTTCTGTTAAAACAATTCAACCTTATATTTGCTCGTGTATATCTTTGTAGTTGGAGTAGATCAACGTGTAAAGTCAGGACACAATTATATGGTTATTGATAAGATGAAAGATCGCCTCAAACAACTGTAGCAACAAGATACAAAGATCAGTCTGTATTAATTTTTTTTGTTAATCATTTGTTCCAGATAGCTTGTTTACCGTAGCAACTTCAGAAGAAAAGATGGTTTGTTTTAACGCAGCATTCAGAAGTACACACTATTAATTTAAAACAAAATCATTTTTCTATTGAAAATGAAGAGGAAGATCATTTCTTCGCCAGAAAAGTTTTTCTCAAACATGAGTCTAAAATATCAGATTTAATAAGTCAATTACTATGAAATTTAGACCAAAAAGAGTACAGTGGAGCACGTTAACTGCATTTGAGTGGTTGAGTGGGCCATACTTTGCTTTTAGTGGCAAAAACACAGAGCTCGTAGCATTTAAATAGTGTCTGTATCGTTTACCAGGCTTTTGTAGCAAAATTATATATGAACGGGGCGGTTGACCGAAGAAAATAAAATCTTAGGTTAGATTCTATGATACGATATAGTCAAAAGCGATTTTTTTTTTCCTTCTCTCTTTCCTATCTACTTACATGTTAAAATAGAAGACATATCTTTTTATTTATTTTTCCGTGGTGGAAAGCCAAGATAGGCACTAGGCCTTAGGTTTTATATATAATTTTCTTTATTATTATTCTATTGTCAAAATATGTTATCACATAACGAGATGGTTCTTTCCATTCGGTTAGAGAATATATGGGTGGAGGGGTTTGTCCTAACGGGTGGGGTTTGTTTGCTCGCTAACATCTCATTTAGGTTCTAATCTCCAAAGTTTCAAGGGACCGGTCACCCTTGCACTTACACAACTGGCTAGCTAAATTAGTAATTAGAAAAAGAAAAATTAAGATATATGATAAAAAAATATCGAGGTAATTTGTAATTTTGCATCCCCAACAATATATAGTGTAGTTCTGTGTAAGTCTTGATTACGCAGGTCTTGTAAATTGTTTTGCACTATGTGCTATTTTTTCAAAAATATGTTTCATTGTGTTCTACAAAAGTGTTGTTTATGCGAGAGCCTTGTTATATGGTTTGTGTGAGTCGTATGTCGCACAACTTTCTATTACTACTGTGGGTACGCAAAGGTAGTGAGTGGCTATGTTGTGCTTGTGCATAATTTCTATTGCATAAAGAGTGTATGTAGTGTTTTGCGGTATCTGTGGTTACACACAAGTATTGTTTGGTCAAATGTGGTTGTAACATCTCCAAAGGACCTCATTAGGATTGCAGTATCTTCTAGATTTCATAACTGAATTCCGTAGGGCAAAAGAAACATCGAGTTGATAGTGTGAAGTTTCATCGCTTAGTGCGAACAAAAGTGACTTTAGTTTAGTGTGCGAAAAAGTCGCATGTTTTTGTGTGTGTTAATGCATCAAGCTTTTCTAAGAGATTGTGTTAGCAACATTTGTTCTATTCGATAACACACATCTATCCTTGAATTTTCAAAGGCATTGGAGCTCTATTGAGATAACATGCAAGGATTTGATGGAAGCAGTTCATAGCACACTCTTTTGTGATGACGCAAACATGACACGTGAATTGAGTTTAAAATATGACAAATTATGATATGAGTCAACATGGATATTACTTAATCTAGTAATCATAACTATTGAGCTGACTCAATTTGCATTGAGTTGTGTTTTGGCCTTATCTTGCATGGAGGATTATGACAAATGCTAGTGTCATATGGGTCACTTGTAGGTTTGAGGTGATTGTAAGTAGGTGGGTCTTACAATATATAAGCATGCCAGTACTCTTGTGTTAAGGATGACTCTGCACAGTTAATATAGCCTAAACTAGTCAATTTAGTGTGATTTGTGTTGTAGCACTACACTTGCAAAAGTTAATGAGATAGCGAACAAAGATCTTAGGATCTAGAGTTTGTTGAGTATTTGTCTTGTGAAATAGCTAGCTATTAATGCATTCTAAGTTTGATTAAAGATTGTTTAGTTTGTGAAAATGGATATCTATTTATGAAACCTTAAAATGTTCTCTAGCTTTCAGAGCCTTTAACTTTTGCATATGAATTCGAAATCACGTGTTTTTTTTGAAAGCTTGTAATTTTCGAGGGGAACTCAAATATATAATAAAAGTTTACTTTTGATGAGGTCCATATGCTAGTTTAGCCTTTACACTAGAACGTATATGTTTTCTTGAGTAAGCCTTAATCAAGCGAGATCAAATAGATGTAGGTAGATATAAGAAAGTTTGTGTATATATGAGCACCATTTGTTAGTATTTCATGATCAAATGTTGTATTTGTAAAATTAATTCAATTATGCCCTAATTGGGTGATATCATATGCATGAGGGTAGATTTGGGAAAAATCATGCACGCTCGAGCATTGTTTATCGTTATTTTGTGAGAAAATGTTAGTGTTTGAGATTAAATGATGTTAATTGAGAAAATTTGACAAGATTGGGCTTTGATTATGTGTAATTACATAAATGAAGGCCTTATGGAGTTGTGCTACAAAGTTTTTAAAGATGATGTGCATAGGTTGGCCATAGACACCGTCATACACAATGTAAAGTGTTTTACATAGCATATAAGTGTGTGTCTAGAAGTTGGAGTCTTTGGAGTTACTTGTCATGGTTCCTTGTGTTGTGTATAGCATGTAAGGGGTAAAGGGCTATGTAGGCGAGAATGAAGTGTTAAGGGGATCTTCAAAGCTAAGAGTCGTCATTCCTTGCATTACACAAATTACATAAGGTGTAAAATGTTGCACACAAAATATTTAAGTGTGGAAGTCTTCAAATTCCAATGACATTGTGATTTAATTTAAGTTGAATTAAATCTAAATATTACAGAGTCATTGAAGTATAAATGTATGAATGCTGAAATGGAATGACACAAGCAATCTAAGATATAATATTTAAAACCCTAAGCAAAGAAAAAGGAGAGAGGACTTAACTGATTTACGCTTTGATCCAAAACTGATCTGGATTGGGAAAAGTGATGAATAGACTGGGCAAAATGTCGCAAATGTTGTCTGTAAATTTTGGATCTGTATTTGAATGAGGCTAGACACGGGTGCCCCGGCTGTAACAAGGGCGTTTAGGTGTTAAAGACCGTTTTTGGGCGCCTGGGACTGCACAGATGCTCAAAATTTGGTTCTCACTGTGTCGTAAGTATGTCGTAATTACTTTGTGTTGATCACTTGGTAGTCGCACAATGATCGCCGAGGGTACCTGTAACCTACAAAATAGAAGTTCACTTGTAAAAACCCACAAACCGCATCAAACCTAAAAAGAAAGATGCAATATGGGGAGTCAGATAGACCTAGACGATCACCCCGAGAGTGAACTTACAACCGAGCGCTACACTACATCTCAGACTCCATGTAGTTCTAGTGAGTGTGTGTAAAAATCATGCCCTAAGATGCCCTTGTGCAAGTTGCACTTGATAGCGGGCTGTAGCTAAATGTAGTAATGTAGTAATGTAGTAGAATGCGTGGATGGAAAATGAACTTCCCCTTCTTATTTGTGTATGCAAAGTTTGATGTTGCACTTGTCCCTTGAGTGGATGCTAGATGGATGCTTTAGAGTGCTTTAGGTGCCTTTTGGATGCAAAATTAGGTGATGATAGTAATGCTTAGTGCTTGGTCCTTGATTTTGAACACATAACTATGTATTTATATGATTTCTTTGTTTGAATTTCATAATTGACAACTAGAAGACCGAACCACAAGTGAAAGATATGTCCAAAGGATAAAAGAGGCCCAAAAGGAGTGAGTAAGGTGTAAAAGGGTCAGGGGCGCTCAAAGGGGACATGGGTGTCTGGGAGCTCCTGTCCTGGTTGGGCATTGATGTCCGAAGTCATAAAAGCTAAATAAGTAAAATACCGAATAGGTTGTAGGGTGTGTAAGACCAAATAAAAATCCATAAAGAAAGCAAAGAGGCCAAAGACAGTTGTCAATTACTAGTTTTCTTGCTTATAAATTATATGAATGCTAGTATGTGTTTAGGACCTAGAAATGTACCCAAGTGTGTGATTTTGTGTCTACACATTGTTCCTTACATTATATAGAGTGCATAGAGCGAGAAGGGCTATGCACAAAAGTTTAAAGTGTAAGCTTGTGCAAAGATGCACAAGTTGAAAAGGTACACAAGTTAAGACTACATAGGTCTACAACTATGCACAAATCTTTCACTCTTCCTTTAAAGTCAATTGTCCCGATTACACTATGTCTTGAATAAGTTGGGACTTGAATCTTCTTAAGAGTGTACCATATGGTTTGAGCATGTAATAAATTTAGGTATATGACACATCTTACTATTGATAGAGATGGTGTTTTGAGAATTGGTTGTGTACATCACATGACTACTTATCTTTTACCTATTTGCTTCCTACGTAAGGCTATACACACACACACACAAAGCCATGAACATAAGAATTGTTACGTAAGTTGTTGGGTTTCCACATGTGACACTCCACCTTCTGACCATTACAAAATGTGGGTTATAAGTGTGCATAGGAATTAATGTTAGATGCACGTAGATGTAATGTGTGCCATGGAGTTGCCACTTGTCATGGTGTTGCATGGCATGCGATGTCCACATGGCTGGTGTGTTGTTGAAGGCCTTGTGTAGTTTATGTGTTGCATGACATATAGATATGTTGTGCAAGGGTTAGGCACAAGCCACGATCTTACTTAGTGTAAAGTGTTTTGTGTAGAGCACACAAATATGTGTCTATGAATTGGAGTCTTTGTAGCTACTTAGTATAGTTCCTTGCATTTTTTAGTGTGTAAGGGGCAAAGAGCAATGCAAGTGAGCTTGAAGAACATAGTTCTTTAAAGCTGAGTAACATGGTTCTTTGCACTGCACAAAGTGCATAGGGTGCAAAGGGCTGCTAAAGAAACTTAAACCATGTAAGTCATTGAATTCTAGCAACATGGTTCCTTGCGTTATGTAGAGTGCACAAGGCTCAAAGGGATGCATGTAGGAGTTTGAAGTGTAGGCTTGCACACATATCTACATAAGTTGAGAGTATGTGGGTGCATAATTGCACATGAATGAAATTTTATTGCATTATGCTTTGATTAGGTGCGATCAAATACATGAATGCAATTTTAGAGAAAATTGGAAATATATGATAACCATATATAGTTACTATGAGTTATAATGTTGTTATTTACAAATAAATGACCAAATTATGCATGTTGGCGAAATAATTTATCGCAAGGACAAATTAGTGAGTTTTCACCAACGCTTGGGACTAAGTCCCTCCTCTTGGTAATGGGGAGGCTCCCATTTATTGAATGCAAAAAAAAAAATTATTAGGTGGTTGTGAAGCCGAGGATCACACAGGAATACTCCACTAGACCTGTGGCAAATTGCTTACACTTAGTGCAAGGGAGGAATTTGCTTAGTGAGAGGAGGTAGAGGGAGTAAGAATGTGGCAAAGGAGGGTTAACTTTGTGAATAGACACTTACAAATTTCCACAACATTAATAAGAATACATATATATTCAATTGGAAGAATTCAACTTCAAGAACAAGATACGACTAACAAATCATAGATATACAATTCTATTGATTCATTTATCAAAGACACTCGACACCTTTCTTGGTTTTACAAGATTATCATGTCTACAAAGTTGAGTATGCAAGGGAATAGAGGAAACATAGACAAGGAAGAAAATGGAAGAAAGTAATCTCTTGCTTGTATTTAGTAGTGCAAAGCTATCTACTAGAAACTCACAATTGACAACCCCTTGGAATGAAGAGGTCATCCCAATTTATAACATTACAAAAGAGTCCTTTCATATCTCCCCACGTAACCTTTCACCTTCCCTCATCACTTATGACCTTTCACGAACATAGGAAACAAAAATGAGTCATTTTCTTATTATTTGAAAAGAACTTTTTACAATGTTAACTAAAGGTCACCTAAGTGAATAAGATGAAATAGTGAAAAGTACCTTATTAACGAAGAACTAGAACATGATAGAGAAAGAGGAAGAAGGAAGAAGGAAGAAGAGAAGAGGTGATCACTATGATGAAGAAGAATAACCTTTGATGATGAAGAACAAACTATTGAGGAACTTTTTGGGAATGCTCTTGGAAAGATTTCCTCACCTTTGAATTCCTTACTGAAATGAGCCGCAACAGGTGCCACCTTATTTGCATGTGGAACATGAATGAAGCTTAGAGCATTGATTCAAGTCTCAGGAATATATCTAATGGTCTTGCATTGGTTGAACCACACTTGAAGATGCTTCACGGTGTTTGAAATTGAACTCCTAATCTCTGCAAGAGATTCCAAGGTGCATGTTATCCCAAATTTGGACCCCTTTTCAAATTTGGATAACTTATTAAAAATGGACTTAGCCAAAATTTCATAGACAAGCGGTTGTTAGGATGTTAAGAGGTAGTGGGATGTTTCGGAGTTTGGAACGAGCACGGTGATTTGCGTAGGTCACAGAGATTCGGATCCTCGGTGATAACATGTATGGATGCTACCGAACGATAGCAAAAAAGGATGCTACCGATTGATAGCAAAAAATGATGCTATCAGCCAGTAGAAAATGAGGAGATGACGGGCCGATCCAACGAGCAAATGACGTTGAGACAATGGTCGACAATAGTACAAATGCTACCAACCGGTAACAAGGAATAGTGCTACCGGCCGACATCAGGTTAAGATGCTACCGACCAGTAATAGGGAATAATGCTACTGGCCGAACAAAGGAACATGGTGCTACCAGTCGGCACCAAAGGTTGATGCTACCGACCAACACCAAGGTTGATGGAACATAGTACAAAGTAGCTCAACAACCAGTATTAATGAGGTATGATGCCCATGTCTTCTTTTGTAGACAAAGTACCATTGGGAAACAAATTTGTAAGGTTTCCCATACCTCTTTTCAGAGATTTAATTCATGTTGGCGGTTGGAGGCCCTTTCTCTATATATTGTAAAACTCTCTCATTTGTAAGTAGAGCGCTCTTTGTTATAATGACACCATGCCAAAATGGTGGCTGACTTCCTATGACTTCCAGACCTCGAATTTGGTCCTTGAAATGTATTCATGTCTTCTACCAAGAATGTAATGAAGTTGTGCATATTTCTAAGCAATAAAATCTATTTTGTGGCACATATATCTGCCCTAGCTCGTTTTATTTGCATTCTTGCCTCTTTGTTCATTTTTGGCATGTTGTGCATATTTCTTGCTTGCGGTTCCAATTTTGTTGTGTTGTCAATGCGTGGGAAAGGAGAAGCTGTATGGTTCTTGTCTATGGCACATATGTCTGCCCTCTCTCCCATGTTTTCTCTCTTTCCTTCCCCTTGTGGAGAGCGATCAACCCCTTTTTTGGTGCTATCACCGCTTGTTAGCTTAGGATTTCCCTTTCATGCATCTTTCTAACCCTCTCTCTCTCACCCTGGTCCCTTGGAATGTGTAGATTAGGATTAGTTAGATTTTCTTTCAATTTGTAGGAGTAGTCTTAGCATTAGGAATAGGTAGATGAACCAACATTCTCTGGAGGTTGATCTCACTTAGCAAGTCCCACACATGTAAGTTCATCCCATGTTAGCAAGAAGTAGGGGTTTGTAATGAGCGAATCCTAGGGTGCTATTTTTTTTGTTATAACAGTTTTGGCACGCTCGTTGGGACAAGTTTGAAGAGCTTTACATTTTCATTTCATCGAGTTTGATGTGTTCTTGGTGAGATTCAACATTTGAGGCAGTTCTGAGCACATCTGGCGACTCCATTGTTCCAACCAACCCATTATCTCATTTACAAACCTTTCCCTTCTTTCATCCATTTTTTTTTCCATCTTTCCATTTTCTTTCTTCATGAAGTTGTGCAATCATGACTTCATTCCCTCGTTGGAACTCTCATTTGTAGTAGTAACACCAGTTCCCTCCATCCCCATATTCCCAAAAGTTTCCTCCAAATCATTTCTATGAGCCCTATTATGATGATTATGCATATAACCTAACCCCGTTGATCCATATGGTTATCTTTCTAACCACAATGTTTTCTAAGAATAGGGTTATGTAGGTGATGGTGGCAACTACATGACAGATGTTGATTTCATGAGACAGATTCAAGAAATGGAGGCAAACATGGTGCAGATTCAGGGATACATGTGCGATAAAGACATGTAAAATTGGTCTCAGGGTCCCTTGTCCATGGGTGGGCCCTATGCCAAGTTGGTTCAACCCTCAATAGAAGCTAGAGTTTATGGTTGAGATGCTGCCCTAGATTGTAAAGTGGGTTGAGTTAATAGAGGCTCATGAATCTAGTGTTAGGCAACCTTGTCAATGGGGCAACCCTACACTACTATCTTATAATCCTCCCATTCCTCCCCAACCCGCAACATCTCAACCTGATTTTCATGTTCCTAGCTTTTTGACTGCCCCATTGAGGATTCTCCTTCTCCATTTTCTTCCCTTCCATCTCACCTTCGTTTCTCTGCCATTTTCCCTCCCAAATCTTCACTTTCTTCCACATCCATTGTGTCTAACAATGCAAGTAATCAACAGTCATTCACTTGTGTGTCATCCCCAACTAGCCTTATCGTGTTTGATGATTGTAAAACTATTGAAGAGTGGTGTGAATTTGATTGGGAAGATGAGATTGTGTAAAGTGAATCAAAGAGGGCAACCACTTCAGAAGGAAGTCAGTTAGACTTAAAGGATGTAGCTTTGGAGGAGGCAAAATTGTTTGCAGAGGCCAAACAAAGTTCAGATCAGCCTGTAAATAGTCACCTTCAGGAGGAGAAATCAGATTCTAAGGCCTTGAATGAAGAAGAGATCATAAGAAGCTTCTTGCTTTCTTTTGATAGTGAAAATTTTGATCTTTCTTCCCTTTATCCTTACAAGAATATGATTTTGTGGATGAGTTTGATCTCTCAAACTTTATGTTTTAGGATGAGGAGAGCCATGATGAATCAATTATAAAATCAAAAGTCATCATGGAGGAGGAGGCATTTTTCGGAAGCATAACAAGGTACATACCAGCTTGCAAACATCCACCACCTTTTGAAAAGTCTGCAGGATGCCCCCATTCATGGGATTGAGCTTCAAAGAGATGGGCAAATCCAAAGGACCAGTCCTTGCCCAATCAAGTATTTGGCTAGTTTAGAGCCAAAGGAGTTTCCGTCGATCATGCTTATTTGAGCATGAGGATAAATTTCGAGTGCACCAAAGGTCAACAACAATGCCTCTTAGATCCAAATGCAGAACAACTAAAAAAGGTATTCATTTTGTTTGTTGTTGATACTTTGATGGATGAGGTGGAAAACCAACTTTATGATAGTTTTCCACTCTCATTAAAGGCCATGTACATTGCCAAATTAATTACATGAACATATTTTGTAAAAAAAACAACTATTTCTCCCTGCCTGTTGCACATTTTGTTTAGCTCCTTTTCTGTTTGGTTAGAGTAGAGTAGATAGGTTTGTTTTCAACATAAGAAGTGCTTGTGCACACTTTGTATGTTCCATTTGGAACATGTATGATTTTCAATTTTGTACATAGTTTTTGTGGGAATTTGTTGTTGTTGTATAATTCATTTCAGGAAGCAGTGTTCATGGTGAAATTAGATAGTTAGAACAGTTTCTAAGCTTTATTCAGAGCTTCACAGATCAATTTGAGGCTAGCAATTGTTAGGTAATCCCAATTCGGTGCTAAGTTTATACGGATTCAGGAGATGAATTTTCAAAGGAAAAGACCAATTTTTGCAAGGTTAGACTTGAGTCCATACCCAATGGATGCTTCAAAGCAACTGGTTTTTATCATCTATCAGACAGATGTCCCTTGGAGGTCACCAAAATGTTATCCCAAATTTGCCCCCCTTTTCAAATTTGGATAACTTATTAAAAATGGACTTAGCGAAAGTTTCAAAGACTAGCAGTCACTAGGATGTTCAGAGGTAGTGGGATGTTTCAGAATTTGGAGCGAGCGGGGTGAGTTACGTAGGTCACGGAGATTCGGGTCCCCTTCGGTAGCAAGTACGGATGTTACCGACCGATAGCAAAAAATGATGCTATCGGTGAAGCATGTGTGAATGCTAACAATCGGTATAAAATGCGAAGATGACGAACTGGGCCGACGAGCAAGTGACACTGAGACAGTGGCCAACAACAATACGGATGCTACCGACTAGTAGAAAGGAATAGTGCTAATGGTCGACAGTAGGTTAAGATGCTATCGATCGGTAGCATGGAATAATGATACTAGCTGACAAATGCTATCAACCGAACAAAGGAACATGGTGTTACCGGTCGACACCAAAGAGGTTAATGTTATCGATCGACACCAAGGTTGATGAAACGCAATACAAAGTAGCTCAACCTAGTATTAATGAGGTATGACACCCATGTCTTCTTCTACAAGAAAAGTACCATTGGGAAACACATTTGTAAGGTTGCCCATACATCTTTTCAGAGATTTAATGCATGTTGTCGGTGGTTGGAGGCTCTTTCTCTATATATTGTAAAACTCTCTCATTTGTAAGCAGAGCGTTCTTTGTTGTAACACACCATGCCAAAATGGTGGCCGACTTCCCATGAGTTCTAGACCTTGAATTTGGTCCTGCAATGTATTCGCGTCTTCTGTCAGAATGTAATGAAGTTGTGCATATTTCTAAGCAATAGAATCTGTTTTGTGGCACATCTTTCTGCCCTAGCTCGTTTTATTTGCATTCTTGCCTCTCTGTTCATTTTTGGCATGTTGTGCGTATTTCTTGCTTGCAGGTTCCATTTTTGTTGTGTTGTCAATGCGAGGGAAAAGAGAAGTTGCACAGTTCTTGTCTGTGGCACATCTATTTTCCCTTTCTCCCATGTTTTCTCTCTTTCGTTCCCCTTGTGGAGAGCGATCAACCCCTTTTTCTGGTGCTATCACCTTTTGTTAGCTTAGTATTTCCCTTTCACGCATCTTTCTGACCCTCTCTCTCGCCTTGGTCCCTTGAAATGTGTCGATTAGGTTTAGTTAGATTTTCCTTTCAATTAAAGGTGTAGTCTTAGTATTAGGAATAGGTAGAGGAACTAGCCTTCTTTGGAGGTTGATCTCACTTTGTAAGTCCCACACTTGTGAGATCATCCCATGTTAGCAAGTACGGGTCTATAACAAAAAAATCCCAGGGTGCTACTTTTTTGTTATAATAGTGTCTTCATTAAATGAGAAGGGGTCTCTTGCCTCGTTTTTGACAACCTCCTGAAAGGATTCCAGGAGCTTTTCTATTGATGAATTTTCATTGAGTGGGGGTGACCCGAGTTTTTGCACACTGTTGCCAACACTTTCCAAAGTTTTTGATGCTTGCTCCTCATAAAAATCAAGCTCATTGATAACATCGTTCATCACACACCCAGAGCTCACTATCAAACTCGCACAAAAGAAAAATGAGTGGTCTAATCACTTCATCACATTACTATTTATAGTACCTTTCCATTATTTACTTTACTATCATCGTTCTTCGCACTCATTTTCTCTACTAATACAAATCACATGATTTCCCTCATATCTTGAACATCCTTACTCTGATTTCTCTCTCGTTTGCGGCCTTCTTTTCGAGTTCCGCCCTACTATCATATCATACACATTACACACACAATATTTCTCCTTGACATTGTATTCTAATCATTATACACACACTTTTGTTATATCTCTCATACATTGTCCATTACATCATTACGCGCTTACTTTCGGCTCAACGTTCATTCTCATTATCACTCCCCATTTTGTTGAAAGGGGGTATACAATTGGGGTCATCCTATAATTCCCCTCACACCACTACATGATCGATCTACATTCATAATCCATCATTATCAAACATTTACTCATGCAACGACATGTCACATCATTTTCTAGTGATTCCCCCTAATGACCTAACCTAGGGAAACAACCATAAAATATCTCCATGAGTAACCAATAAATCAAACACGCATTCAAATCGTGACAATACAAATTCAAAATTACATTCATTAACTGACACAACACAACATATATATCCTCCCAGATAACCTAACTTGGGAGTTACATCACCATGTTCCCAAATGACCTAACTTGGGAGTTACATCACCATGTTCCCAAATGACCTAACTTGGGAGTTACATCACCACGTTCCTAGATGACCTAACATGGGAAATTAGTTTACATTTTGCGCCTACTTCTAGATGACCTAACATGGAAGCAATACATTTCGGCGACACCTATGGAGTGGGGGCAATGAGACGTCATTGGCATTCATATATTGCTCTTATATGGGTTATCACGTTTGATCAAAAATTTAGATACAAAATCAACAAAATTTGATCTTTGTCCGTCTGTAGCGGCTATATCTTTTGAGGATGTAGTTAAAGTTGGAGAGTAAAACTAGACCTCTCTCTACACTCTTCCTCTGGTGATAGGATGCCCAAATCCTCAATTTTTCATACACACACAATCGGGTTGGGAACTGATCACTCCCTTCCCCACCACATCTCCATCATTGACAAAAATATCGAAACCTCCAATCATTCAACACCACAATCATCAATCTCACTTAGCGCTCTTCATAATGGTCCCACGTCTCTCGTTACGCCACATGGATCAACACATTGATCCATGGTTTCGCCACGCTATATGTTCTCACTCAAAGCACCTACTTCTAATGCACTTTCCACTTCTCAGGTATGCATCTCTATCTTTTTTATGTTACTGAGCTTTTGCTAACCAACATAAAGTGGGGGAAAATGTAGACACAAAATCATGCACTTATTACTATTATTATACCGCCAAGTATGTTGTTTTATATATGGATCTTGCATAAGAAGAGTATTCACTGATGACGCATTCCATAGTCCATCCGTTTGTCTTATTGGTCTTTATTTTTGTTGGTCTTGCACATTTGTCACTTATACACACAATTTTGGTTAGGTCTCAAGGATTTCGTCTTCAGTTCTCACTCATCTGTCGTCATTAGTCTACGGATAATAGTGCCTGTGGTTGGACGGTAGTGCCATGCGCCCTTGTCCATCCTGGGTGCCTTGTCCTCTTTGTATTTGGTTTATTTTTGACATTTGAAGTCGGTCTTTTCGGTTTTTCCTCTCATCTCCCAAGGTACTAGTTGGCATGTCGGATCATTAATGTTGAAATTCGAACAAGAGATCCCTATATAAACACAACATACATACCATTATATGGGTGAAATACTCTTATCAAGGGCTAGCTATTTACATAGAGTAAGGGATTGCATTTGGGTCATTATTCTGGATATACATTGCATAGGAAGGGAGTTCATTCTATTCCATCCACACATTTGCATTTTTATCTAGCTATTGCCCACTATCTTGGCGTCATTGGCGCGAGGGCGACCTAGGAGCATTATTGCAAACACAAACACACATAACTACATTGGGTATGAGATGTAGTGCAACACTTAGTTGTAAGTCCACCATTGTGGCGGTTGAGGACAGTCTGACCCCTCATTTTGCATCTTTATTTTTAGGATTTGATGTCTATTTGAGGGTTTTGCAGGTGCTTTCTTCATTGCATGTTTACAGGTACCTCGGCGATCTAAGTGTGACATACACACGACAAAAGGAAAATGAGTGCGAAGCCCTAATGAACATATCGAAACCAGGTTCCGACCTTTTCTGCAGACAAGGGCACCTAGAAAGAAGACCAGAGCGCCCGGGTGCCCCCATCCCTCTCCAGGCACCCTAGTCCAACTAATTCCACCTTTGCTGCATTTTTGGGGTTCGTTGTGACAGTCTGTCATTTTGCTTTATCACATAGTTCAGTCCCAAGTCATAACGAGGTAAGAACAAATCAAAGCAAGTGCCTTATCCCTCTTATTTCCTTTCATTAATAAATTAAATAAATTGTTTAGCATTCATATTTTACTGTATATCATTTATATCATAGTTGTGCATTTAGATTCATATAAAATAATCAGATTTTATTGAATCATTAAGCAACAATTTCTTTTCCTTCTCGAGAATCTTTTCGACCCATCGATCATTAGCCCTCCCCTACATTGTGTGAACTTGAGCTTGCTTGATTGTTTCAGGGTTGAAGTTGCTGATACGAGTGATAACCTTTGCAGGAGGAAGTGGAATTGCACTGGGATCCAAGAATGATTGCACATAAGAAGTGAGAGTTCTCATATGCTCCTCCAACTTCTCTATTGTTTGTTTATACTCATTCCGAGAAACATTGTGAGAAACAAATTCCTTAAACAAGTGTGTGTCACCTTCATGTGTAGCTTCGCCTAGAGATATCCTTGTCATTTCATAGTCATCCCGAGTCATCTCTTCAACGGGTTTCACAACTTTCAGCTTGACAAAATCTACATACTGATTACTAGAAGCTCCACTGAAGAAACGAGAAGTTATATGTGCCTTCTTTCTCGACTTGTTCTTCATGATATTTGAGATAACTTTAAAATCGGGTTTGATGCCTGTTGTACTGCCCTTGGCTCACTCCTAATCAACTCTTGAATCCAAGGGAAAGTTTCTATTTGTGTGGGCTCAATATTGGGCATTAGAGCACTTTTAGGTTCATGATGAGGGATCACATCTTGCACTTGATGGGATGACTCAGTTCTTGAAGGTGAAACACTTACGAAGTGATGCAAAACTGGATATTGAGAAAGAGTAATTTCACCTTGCTCAAGATCTTCAATGGGATCCTCGACAACTTTAGTTTTCTTACGGAGCCTCTTGGGGTGAGATCCTTTAATGTGTTCTTCCTCTAAAATCTTTCTCTTTGAGGGCTCCCCTGAGTGAGTGGAGCTCGTGGTCTTCTCCGATGTCTTCAAAGATGAAATGTGAGATTTCTGTCTCGATATAGTTAGGAGGCTGCCAGAATCGGTGAGGGCAATTCTCTTTTTCTTGACCCACTCCCTTGATCTCTGAATCACTATTGCAGTCCTTTCATTGATGTCACCTAATTCTCTTATGTTTCGTGAGATAGGTGGAAAGGGTGTAGCTTTTACTAATTGATACTCAAGGTCGAACAAATCAGATCCATCATCTCCAATTCCTTTAACGAACCAATCAAAGTTGAAATTCCTAATCTGATTAACTGTCATCCGTATATGGCCCTCTTTCTCACTTTAAATTCATCAATGCAGTTAGTTCAATAGTCCTCAATTTGAGGATCATGATGCAATCTAGAAAAGTGAAAGTTTCAGGATTTCTCTTGATATCAAAATCGGACATAGATGCATAGGAATAGAGACTGAGGGAAGCAAAGGAGGCTTCAATGTTTGATGCATTTGCAATACTCTTACATGAATAGATCCCCAAAGATATGGGAAATGACACACTCTTATTTTTTTGTTCCTACACCTATTATGAACATGAGCTAGTTGCATTACATAACTCAAACATTATGATCTTATCACTAGGGTACTGGGTAGCCTAGAGAAGCAAGATCAAACCCCTGAAACTCTAATGTAGGGGAAAGTTAAGAACTGGGTGAAATGGCTCCTGTACTTCTCGATTAACACAACTTCTTGAGAAGAGATCCTCAACTTTGTATTTCTCTCGAGAAGTTTGATGATGAACATGGTGAATGCATCGATCACTCTCGAAAAATGATGGTTTCTTTCCTTGTGTGTGAGTTGTAGATACTTCTCATATGCCGGTGAATTTTGAGACACATTAGGAGCGAGAGTCAGGTCCTTGAAAGGTCTTATGAAGGCGAGAGCATATATTAGTTAAGATGTCATAGTGAACTTAATGGTAGAAGGTAGATTGAGCAATTGCCGGTGAATAATGTCATGATAATGCCCCGATCCACTACCTGGTTCCCTATGGTGGCAACAAGGATGAACTGAGCCATCCAGTCCCGAAACTCTTATGTCGTCTACTCAACCATCACCCTTCTTAGCAGGATAATGACATATGAGTAACCTTCGTGGAATTCACTTTTGGACAAGTTCTTAGGAACTCGAGAAGGTTTTATTCCTTGCCTGAGCCATGACTTGAGCGTAAGGCCTTATATATATGAGTTAGTCTTCACCCACTCTTGTGATGCAAATTCTTTGGTGATGATGACCATATTACTATTGGTGGGAATTTGCAGACACTGAGAGATGCCCTTAGGAGTGAGGATTGCAATAATTGAATTGTTATCTGCTTGCACTATTCTAGAGACAACTTCATAGTTTTGTGCACATGCTAGGACTGATATAGTGCTCTTAATGGATAATGGGTGACCCCTTGCTAAGAATAGTTTTCTCGAAAAGAGTTTCTCTTCCACTAACTCCTAAGGTTCTCCAAGCATTCTATTTTTCAGGTCTTTGAGATCCATGCAAGTGACATCACTCTCTCCCACACTAGGATACTTAGTGATTAGGGTTGAAATGGGTTCAAGACCTAAGTATTTGAACTTCATTTTTCCAAAAAGCATTGAGATGAGCAGAATAAAAGTCACCACAATATTTTCGAACTAAAATATGGAACTTTATATTTTTAGTAGGTCTGCCCATGACTACTATTTTAGTAAGTTTTCACTATTTTTCTCTCCGATGTTTCTTGTTCATTTGGAGTCTTACCAATCCTCAAAACTTACTATTTATTGAAAGTTACTATTTTAAGATATCCATGGCTCGAGTACTTGTTATTTTTAGAAAGTGTACTTACAAATGTGGGACTCCAAGGAAAACTTTGTCAAATTTTTTTGTTTTGCACATAGACCTTTGCTTGAATTTCATGGTTTTCCATCCACTGGATCTCCATACAAATGAAAAAACAGGTTTAGGGTTTAAAATTTTTAGATGATTTCTGTAAACAATTTAGGGCATAAATGAGTTTTCTCGACAATCTTCCCAAAGGTATTTTGGATAGGAGACCACAGTGAAATTTCAAGGTAAATGGGTGCCCGTATGAAGAGATATGATCAAATCCTCGTTTGGTTGGCTATGGAGGTTTGACAAAAATGTGGTAGCATGTCTAGATAAAAATGGTGTTTTGGAGGGTGTTGCAGCAACAATTTTTATGAAAAATAGTTAACTGTTTGGTAAATGAGGAGTTAATGAAGTTTTGTTGCATTTCTTAACTCACTTGAATAAGCTGTATTTTCTCAATTGGGGTTAGAGTGGAGTAGATGCGAGGTTCGCAGTGCGATATGGGGACATAGGGGACCAAGGACAATTAAAGTGCAACTTGCACCAGATGGTGACAAGTGGTAGATTGTGGTGTGCGGTGGATGAGATGTAGGGGTTAGGAAATGGCACCAACAAAGCTAAATGTGGTCACATGGTCACCAAAGTGCGACTTGGGAGAAGGAGGAGGTCGCACTTTGGTGTCCCCCTTGTCCCCCTTGCACCACCGAGGATAGAGGGGACACCGGGGAGCCAAAGTGAGACTTGGGGGAGAGGTTGAGGTCATAATTTGGTGTCCTCCTTGCCCCCTGGGGGACAGAGGGGACATAAGAGTGTCCAAAGTGCAATTGTGCCAAATTTGGAAAGCAAATTTTGCCTTGGATGTCCAAATTTGACACCAGACTTGTTTTTTTCACTTCAAAGGCTTAAAAGAATGTTCTGGGGTCAAATATTATATGATTTTGACCCCAAAACATTTGATAAGAATTATGGAACCATTATTAAGACTTGATTATGCATGAAACTAAAAAACTAGGACATTTTTATCTTGAGCGAGAGAGGGTAGGCTAATGTTCTGAACCATCTTAAGAAACTTTTGTACATAAGAGAAAATTCCTTATTTCCACCATATAGAAGATTACATGAGCTTTGTGGTGTCTATTTTTTTGCCTCCTAACTCCTTTTGGAACTCTCAGAATCATTCGAAGAAGTCAATTTTAATCGTTAGGATGTTCATTCCCTATACCTAGAAAACCCAATGTTAAACAAATTGTTCATGAACGAGATTTTCTTTTTTAAATTTTTCTAAACTGCCTCAGACACCTTCAATAGTCTCTGACACCACCCTTAGATGCTTTAGATTTTCCCTAAACGTTCTTGGAAGGTGTTTACTGGCTGTGGAATGACCAAAAATGGCCTTTTCAAGCCTCCAGAGGGGCTTGTCTTTCATTGAGCCTTATTGAATTCTTCATCCATCAAATTAATCATTTATCTTACATACTGAGACACACTTCAAAGCTTCATTAGGGCCTTCCTCGAGCCAAAGTTGATGGTGCAAGAAGACAGGCAAAGGCGAAGAGGGGCTCAGTGTGACCGGGAAACAACAATTATAGTTGTGTGCTTAGTTGTCATGCTTAAAGTTTCAATTTTAAGGCTAGTCATTTTACATGCCAACACTGCATTAATTAGGTGTGGCCAAATAAATGTAGGTGGGTTTACTAGAAATTGGGCATATGTGAGCACCATTTGTTGTTATTCCATGATCAAATGTCACTATTTAACAAAAATTGATTGAACTATGCCCTAATTAGGTGATATTAGATACATGAAGGAAAATTCAAGGAAAATAAGGCATATGTTAACTGAAACAAAACAACAACATAACACAAGAATACCATCGACTATGATAAGACATAATGATGACAAATCTGAAATATCAAATAAATTATAATATTAACATGAAATCATATAATCTCACCCATGTTATTGACTTACTTCAACAAGACTATGGGAGAAACTTTACAATTACACCTCTTAATGGCTTCTTCAACACACCTTTAAACCGATGGCTTCCTTCGCACACTTCCTACAATATTTTCACTACTACTTCTTTCTATGCTAAAATGGGGGTGGCCTCTATTTATAGAACTTCCGTGCTTATCCATCTTATCTCTAAGATAGGATAAGAAATCCACTCGACGAATCATATTCCATACCTTAACTCTTATCTCGTACATGTAAGCTTATCTTTAAGATAAGATAAACCTTATCATTTTACATGGGTTCCACATTTTTAGACTTTTTACAAATAAAATACACAAAATATTTATGACCTCACTCCTTGTCTTTATTACCAATATAATATTTCTAATTCCTAATCATGTAGACCCTACTTCTTCTAATTACCCAAACTTTGACATTTTAACATTACTGACCACTTACGACAAATATTTACTTTTACAACATTCCTATCAGACTTTGATGCTACTCGTACTCCACATTATTATGGCACACTGCATCGACGGCCAGTATATCTTCATCGACGCTACTACTAATTATACTTAACAACATCCTATTCCTAATACATACATTAATGAAATAGAAATTATGAGGAAAATTTTAGTGTCGACATCTTTCTTCCTTCCTAGCCTTCTACTCCGTCCCTGAGTAGACTATTTCTGTGCTTGGAAAATCTTCAACTTGTCGTGGGTTGACCCATTTCAGAATGGGAGTGCCATCCAATTCCTCCACCAATGCAGACGTACTCATTTTCACGCACAAATGCTATTTCAGAGGCCCCATCCATTTTGGAAGAAATTTTCTCTTCTTTTTTTTCAGATTCTGAATCATATACTGTAACCAAGTCATTCACATGAAATGGAGACCACCTGATCTTTTGATCAAAGTATTCCTTCGCTTCATTTTCTTCTTATTCAGTCAGATCCTTTGCTATTTCCTCATTTCCTCTAAAGAAATGAAGATGTACCAACCTTTCTTTTATCAATCACTTTCATCCATCCTTTCATTTTTCATAACTCTCACAAAGGGGAATATCAAACTCAATAGAAGAATCGGATCAATGCCATAAGCCAACCGAAATGGGAGTATCCTCGTTGCTCGACTTTGATGTTGCCTTCTATATGCCCACAATGCCGCATTTAATCCTTATCCCATTTATGTACTCGCAAGGCCGCATCTTTTGCTAGAATTGACACAACACAAAATTTGTTTGCTCCACCGGCCCATTTCAGGCTTGGCTTCAGAGCCATGTGTTTGCAGCTTCCCGTGCTTAATAGAAAACTTATCGACTAGTGGCTTCTACCACCTCATTAATGAAGTGGCTTCCTCGACCGTTACAATTTCTAATGGACAACCAAATCTCATGACAATGCGCTTCATATATGAACCTCGCCACTTCATCCATGGAAGTTGTTTTCAATGGCCTACTTCAACCCACTTGGTTAAATAATGTGGCAACTACAATATACTTATTTGGCGTGATGTAGTTGGAAGTGGATTCTACAATGTCTATTCCCCACTTTTCAAAGGGACCAAGTGGAAGAATAGACATAATGGAGCCGATGAAGTCTTACTACTACATGTGTTTCGACAAATATCACATGTCTTACAATAATTATAACAATCTTTAAAAAGAGGCCAAATGATAACTCCGCATCCAAGATCCTTCTTTCATTGTAAGTTTCCAGAGAAGTGCCTCCACATGTACTATCGTGGAATTCTTCTAGCAGCTTCCTTCCTCGATCACGTCCAATCGCCTCTCAGATCGCTCCATCGTGTCCTATTCAAATAATACTCCACGCAGTAATAGAATATGGACGACGGCTTGAGTAATCTTTTTCTTAGTCCAGACGGGCACCATCAGAAACTTGAATTCATTCAGATAATTCCAAATATCTATGTATTCACTAGTGGATTGTGTCAAGGGATAACAATGTCAGATCGGAAATCATCATCATCACAAGATGATCCTAAACCATCATAGCTCGAGAGAGTGCATCCGCATTGACATGCTTCTTTCCCGCCTATCTATAATATCAAATTCAAATTTTCAGAAAGCAAAATTATCCATCTGCTATCCTCCCCGATGGGTTAGGCTTATTTACAATATATTTTAGAGCTCGATGATCTCTGTTATAACTATAAATTTTCGCCCTAAAGCAAGTAATTTCTAAACTTCTTTACAAAAATGATGATACATGAGCCTCTTTTTCAGCTTACAAGATAATTTACCTCAAAGATCGCTCATTTGTCTCTCTCCCAAAGTAAATTGATGTTCATTCCCATTTTCATCCTTTTGGCTCAAAGTACTTCCTAAGTGCCAGATCTCGAGGCATCAAGTTGTACACAATGAATGGCTTGCTTTCCAACTGATTCTTCAAAAAACAGTGAAGACACCTGTGGCTTCCTTCATTGTCCAAAAGCTTCACGCGCTTTATTTCCGGTTCATAAGTAACATCCTTCTTCAAGAATCAAGTTAGTGGTCAGTGCAATCTTTGAGAAATTTGATGAACCTTCTATAAGAACCCACATGGCCTAAAAATGATCTCAACTTACTTCTATTCATAGGAAATGGTAAATCTTTGATTTTTGAAACTTTATCGTGATCGCACTCAATACCATCTCTGATACAACATGCCCTAACAAAACGCCTTTTAACATCCAAAGACACACTTCAGAGGGTTTAGTGAGGCGCCAGGCTTCATCTAACCTTTCAAAATGTTGTCTCCATTTGGTGCAGTGGTCCAACTTGCTCCATAGATGCAAAAATCATCCGTAAATACTCGATGAAGGTCCCAATGTAGGGTTCGAACACCCTATTCATCAAACGCCTGGAATGTCACGAGCATTACACAACCCAAAAGGCATAACTCTATAAGCAAACGCTCCCAAGGAGTGGTGAACGTGGTCTTCACCGATCTTTTTCTCGCTATACGAACTTGGTCAGTCAGAAATGCTATATCCATCAAAGAAACTATAAGACTTTCGCCGCCTACTTGGCCCAAGATCCGATCCAAAATGGAAGAGGGTAATGATCCTTCTTCGTTGCCTTATCGAGCTTCCTCGTAATCAACACAAATGCGTAGCTTCCCATTCTTTTTTATTGAGATCACAATGGGAGAAACCCATTCGAATTCTCCACAAGAAATATGAATCCCGCATCAAGAACTTATCTATTTCTTCTTTTACGCCTTTGGAAAAATTAGATTCATTCTATATGGCATTTGCTTTATGGGCTTAAGACCATCTACCACTCAATACAATGTTCTACCCAACTTACTCTGATGAGTTCCTCAGAATCAAAAGTGAATAGTGTATGTACTTCGAAAGAGCCGGAGGTAGGATTCCTTCTCACTTCCATCACAAAGATCACCAATCTTTATTTTTGTTGAGACGATCATCAACTTCTTCTTCGTATAATTTTATGGGGTCATGAGTTGGTGTGATCGGGAAGGATATCCATGATCAAACATCAACCTCACTTTCTTCATCTTCAAAGTGTCCACTTCACCTGGTACTAGAGTAACGTGAGGATGTCCAATCATCGGGCTTTCATCACTAATCCATGTGTCTCTTTTTATGATGTCGAGGATCACATTTATCTTCACCTCTCTCTACCACGTCCAAGTGTCAGCGAAACCTTCATTCCAAAGAGTTTCTGCATGAACTCTCCTTAGCCATGGTCTTCCAAAGCAAAGATCGGGTACGCAAAGCACCATTTTTCATCACCCGAAAGTCTACCACACATACAACACCCATAACAGATATCGCCACATTTGAAACTACACCTTCGGTTTAGTTTTTCCTTTATTTAATGACCTTAACATAAGTGTCAAGGGCGATCAATTTTTAAACCCAACATATTCATTACAGACTTGGCCATTACATTAATCGCAAAGACTCCATCAACTAAGACATCATGAATCAAATACCATTACATAATACCTCACCAGTGGAGCATAGGATCCGCCTCGCTCTCCAAAACAGGACCTCAACCTCCTTCCTTCTTCGAGCATTGAGTCCACCTCGCAACTCCCGCCTCTTCTCGTAAGACATAGCCAAGAGTCGACTATATGTAATATTTGCAGCTTTTGACAGATCTTCCAAGATGGAGTATATGGTCCTCGCCTCGTGAAATCGTAAAATCCCGCACACCCAACTTTTTCTCCATGTTTCTTACTAGTTTCTTCTTTCATCTTCTTAGATCATTTCCATCTTGATTATCTTTTTCTTTTCTTTCTTTTTGTTACAAACACATCTACTTCATTATTTCTCGCTCTTATCTACTACATCAAAAGAATTCACAGTGCTTTTCCTTTATCATTATCTCCTTTACTGATGTAGAGTTTCTATCTGACAATTATACTTATAATGACCCTTTTATAACAACCATAACAAACAACTTCGTAAATATTTCTTTTCGACTCTCTATCTCCCCCGAGAACTAAATTCTTTCTCAAGAAGATTAATAGTTAATCGACCCATCTTTTTGAGCAGATCTTCATACTCAAGAGATGTACTAGGAGAAATATTTGTGCTCACCGAGAGTGGTTGGATTCTGACCAAAGGTGCGTGTAGGCTCTACTTTAAGCAACAATTTCTTTGGGCTCCTCTTCCATGCTTTCTTCGCCTTCGCAACTCCTTTCGCTTGTTCAATGGTAATGGCGGTCATACTTCACTCGTTGTCCGATCTCGCTTCATCCCAAGAATGAAGTGCTTACATAGGAGATTATCCACGCCATTCATCAACCCATCCGCTAATCCTTCCTTCCGGATCTGGGCATCGAGCTTCCTCCTTAGCTCTGTAACACGAGCACATGATAATCCCTTATCTTCTCCTTTCTCTCTCCTGGGATAGCTTTGTGATCTCGATCATGAGATCTCGCATATTTCGTTGTTCACCAAATTCTTCAAGAAAACTTTCGCTTAATAAATCCCATGAATTTTTCACATTATCACCTAGTGTTTCAAACCACCTAAGTGTCGAACCATCCAAAAAGGTAGAAAAATTCAGTCCATGTTCTCTCTTATAAGGCCATTACAAATACAAGATCGTTTAAACTCTTGAATGAAAGAAGAAGCATCTTCATTAGATTGAGCTGAAAAAAACAGGAATCTTTCCCATTTTCAAAAGTAACCACCGTGAAATACCAACCCACAAGTACAATCAACAAGACTTATGTGCACAAATAATCGAATCACTATACTAGAAAGTGACTTTACACCTTTCTACAAAGAAAATAGAAATGACCACGGTAAACTATGGTAAAACTTGACTTATCATGTAAAAACCGACTTTACCGTGGTAAACACTATTCACGTAAAAAGTGAAGTTATCATGGTAAATACTATTCACAGTAAAAAGTGAAGTTATCATGGTAAATACTATTCACGGTAAAAAGTGACTTTACCGTGATAAATACTATTCCAAAAAATGACTTTACCATGGTAACTACTATTCATGGCAAAAATGACTTTACCACAGAACTACTACGCACAAAGAAAAACAAGGTTACCCTCCAATTGATTTTTGACTAAGTGGGAATATCTCTCCGTAAAATCCACTAACGAGGAATGGTCCAAAGAACGGAACCAAAATGTCATCACCAATCCTAAGACTATGATAATTCTTCACCGAACTCCTCGTGCTATGATTATTTACTAAACACAGCCTTTTAGTTTGGTGGATGTAACTGAAACAAAACAACAACATAACACAAGAATACCATCGACTATGATAAGATTTAATGATACAAATCTCAAATATCAAAGTAAATTATAATATTAACATGAAATGTTACAATCTCACCCATGAGGTACTTCAAGTGTTATGATTGACTTCACTTGCCTTTCACCAAGACTATGGGAGAAACTTTACAATTACACCTCTTAATGGCTTCTTCAACACACCTTTAATCGATGGCTTCCTTCGCACACTTCCTACAATATTTCTCACTACTTCTTTCTATGCTAAATGAGGGGGGCCTCTCTATTTATAGAACTTCCAGTGCTTATCCATCTTATCTCTAAGATAGATAAGAAATCCACTGACGAATCATATTCCATACCTTAACTCTTATCGTATATATGTAAGCTTATCTTTTAAGATAAGATAAACCTTATCATTTTACATGGGTTCCACATTTTTAGACTTTTACAAATAAAATACACAAAATATTTATGACCTCACTCCTTGTCTTTATTACCAATATAATATTTCTAATTCCTAATCATGTAACTTACAAATATTTACTTTTACAACATTCCTATCAGACTTTTGACTATTACCATACTCCACATTATCATGGCACCGCATCGACGGGCGCGTATTATTTTCTATCGACGCTACTACTAATTATACTTAACAACATCCTATTCCTAATACATACATTAATGAAATAGAAATTACGAGGAAAATTTTAGTTCGATGCAACTCAAACACACTATCTTACACTATTCTAAGGCTTGCAATCCCTTATTTCGATGCTCACACATATAAGAATACATCTGTCAGCCAAAAACACCTTATATCTCTTGCAAAGACTTTTTAGATCATCAAGTCAACTTTTGACCCAACTAGACAAAATCATCTAGTAAGGGCAAGGTCTACTGGTCTATTAAGCCCCTGCTTCATTATCCCGTCCTTGACTTTCTAATGCTCATATTTTCAAATGGGCACATTTCTACCTTTTGTATGGTCTTCTCTAAAGCATCACCATAGTTTGTAACCCTATAGGAAAATTTTGTCAAACTTTACTTTACTATTTCAAATGGTCAAATGTTTAAAAGGGAATCATTCTATGAGTTGGTCTTTCACTTCAAGGTTTGCTTTAGTGTGAAATATTACCCTTGAAATAGTATAAATACAAATCAAATGCACTCATTTATTCACTTGGCCACTTGGTTATTACTTGAATGTTAATCTATCAAACATCAAGCAAAATTGCCCTATTCTTTTGTATTTGCAGGATCATACATTAGGATCAATCCCTAGCCATGTCTAAAGCACTCTAGGTCAAGACACAAGCATCCAAATCCAAGTTAAGAGAACTCAAAGACAGGTCAAAACAAGTATTATCAAGTGTCAAAAATCCAATCATAGTTGTATACGTATAGATGAAATTAGCATAATTGCACTTCTAATGGGTGGAGAACTATGTGGGTTTCAAGCTTGTTTGAAGTAGTGTTACGTATGTTGTGCAAGGTTACCTCAACCCAAATTGTTGATCTCTTCTAATGACATTCGAGGAAGTTAGGGTTTAAGAAGAGAAGACTGATTATGACAACTTGGGTGCATCTTTTAGATCCTAGATTACAGACATATCAATGCATTCAGTAGTTGTAAGTGGTCCTTTAATCACATGTTGATTTTTCCTAGCAAGATAAGTCTTGAGAAGAATTGTATAGGTTATTGATAGTTGATTTTGTTCTACCCTGCCGGTTATCATCGTGAAGGCAATTAGAGACCTAATTTTAGAGATGAAGCATTTATATATGTGTTTGAACTTGTTTCTTCTAGTTTTAAGCCTAGATTAGTCGAATAAGTAACAAAAAGCTAGGTGTACTATCTTCTTGTCATTTTACTATATATTTACCACATGCCCTAATTAATCAAACATCTTAATCATTTAATGTATGTTTAGATTTGTATGTTGAATGTTAATTTAATAATATGATTGTACATCCTTTTTTATATTTCAATCCTAATTAAGGTTTTAAGTCCACTTAAATTTTAGGGTCAAATTAGGAAAATATGATAACCATTTGTTGTTGTTTCATGATCTAATGTCATTTTGATTGTTTTAGCAAATTAGGCCTTGATTAAGTTGATTAAATAGATGTAGCTAGACTTAGGAAAAATTAATGAGATATATATCACTAAATTTGTTATTTTTCATGATCCAATTTCATTATTTGATTAAAATTGAGTCAATTAGGCCACAATTATATGTTGTTAGGTATATGAATGTATATTTGAATAAAATTACACATGTTGGAGCACTATTTATCACAATTTCATGATTGAATGTCGTTATCTTATAAAATTTGATTGAATTAGGCCCCAATTAGGTGCAAATAGATAACATGTAGGCTTGAGGAAAATTGGGCATATCAAAGCGCCATTCATTGTTATTTTTGAATGAATGTCATTACTTAAGAAAAATATTGATCAAATTAGGTGATGATTTGGGGCAATTGGATACATGAAGGTAGAATTGAGGATATTTAAGTACTCATGGAGACCATTTTCCATTATATTGTGAGTGAATTTTGTTATTTGAGTAAATTTATTCATATTGGGTCTTATTTAGATGTGATTAGATATTAGGTACATATTTGGAGTAAATTAGGCATACATAAGCATCATTTGTCGTTATTTTGTGATTGAATGTCGTTGTTTGACATTTTTGACCATTTGGATCTCATTTGGACCCAATAGGTGTAATCAGATAGATGTAGGTAGATTTGAATAAATTTTCCACATATAAGAACCATTTGTTATTTCATGATCAATTATTGATAACCGAGGAGCTTCGGACAAGAGTAGGCTAGAATATATGCAATCAAAGAGATGTGGGTAGATTTAGGGAAGCTTGGCCATATATGATTACAAGTTGTCATTATTTTAAAGGGAAAATGTCATTATTTGAGAACAATTGATCAAATTAGGCTTTAGATTAAGTGCGTTTAGAAACATGAAGGAAAATTTGGGGAACATCATTTTAAAGCACTATTTGTTGTTATTTCATGATCAGATGTCATTATTTGAGTAAATTTAAATGGATCGGGACCCTAATGAGGTGTTAATAACTATTTGATTGCACCCTATCAGGGTTTGATTCAACCATTTGTTTTCAAATAATGACATATGATCACAATGAAATGAAAAATAACACTAGTAGGTACTAAATTGGGGTTAATAAAGCTGTGCTAAGTTAAATTATCTTATAAAACATATATCTAAACACCAAATTCACTCTTAAAATGCATTCAATTAATTGGTATGAGAATTCATAAGTATAATAACCTCTCAACTCTCACTATTCTAATTTTTACTAAGAATGTTAACTCGAATGACTTTCTTAAACTCATTTTCAATATTTCAAAGAAATTGATTGTTAATAAGGTCCATAAAGAATTCTCAACATGTTAGTAAAACAAATATGTTCTAGTATGGAGGATAAAAGAGAATGTAGACCTCATCAAAAGTATATTTTGATTACAAAATTATGTTCTTATAAAATAATACAATTAAAAAAAAACCAATTTTGAGTTTGTACGCAAAAATTATGTCTTCTATAAGGTAGAGGACTTTTTAGAGCTTCACAAACATAGATCTGTTTCATGCTTTAAAAAAAATTCCCTTTAATTTTGACTTGGTTTTAGGTATGAATACCCAACCTTGACTTTGTTTTTGCATCACATTAAAATAATGCAATTTCATGGAGTTCCCATGTTTTCACTTGTAAAGCTCAATCAACTAGTTAAGTTTGGTTACAAAACAAGAGATGTTTTTGTTAAGAAATTTGTCTTGTTTTAGAATACATATGGTTTTTGTAATTTAATTCAAATTACTAATTAATATTGATTTATTTCCTCAATTACCCCCTACTTGTAAATAAATACATAGAGAAATAATATCATAATTTTTGACTCATTAGATGTTTTTCGAAATTTCAGGTGGTGCAACATTCTACATATTTTAGGCTATAATCTTCAATCTGTTAACTTGAATCACTTTCTTAAACTCATTTTCAATTGTTCTAAAGAAATTGATTGTTAACAAGGTCCATACAGAATTCTCAACTTGTTAGTAAACAAATATGTTCTAGTATGGAGGATAAAAGAGAATATAGATGTCATCAAAATTATATTTTGATTACAAAATTACGTTCTTAGAAAATAATACAATTAAAAAAACCCCATTTTCGAGTTTGTATGCAAAAATTATGTCCTTTATAAGGTAGAGAACTTTTTAGAGTTTCACAAAAAGAGATCTATTTCACACTTTTTAAAAAAATTTCCTTTAATTTTGAGTTTGGTTTAAGTATGAGTACCCAACCTTGACTTTGTTTTTGCAACATATGATAATAATGTAATTTCATGGAGTTCCCATGTCTTCACTTGTAAAGTTCAATTAGTTATTTATGTTAGGTTATGTTGGGATTTAAAATGGTACTTTAACAAAACCATAGTTAGGGGACATCAAGTCCCTCCTCTTAATGGGAGAGGTTCCCTTATTGAAAGCAAACAACAAAGCTTATATAAAAATGTACAAATTTCATCTTAAGGTTGGACTTTTGACATCTTGAAATGATTTTTACCAAGATAGCTTATCAATACAAACGAATGGAAGAACTGAAGAAAGGGAAGAGCAGAAAATAACAACACTTTTAGGAAATATAGATAGTAGAGTATAACCTTACACATACTGAGCAAAGGTGATACAAAAAGAATCATTCACATTCACAACATAAGATATCATTCCATAGACACAAAGTTCTAAAGATCATATCAATAAGAACACAAAGTTTCTTATTACGGAAGATGAACAATCCATGATTTCGGGTAAGCACGAAGAGACAATAGATGAAGATAGAAAGAAAGGGTGTAGTGCCCCTTATTCTCGTTGCCTTCTCGGATGCCGCATTCTACTTCGAGCCCTAGACCTCGAGAATCGCTAGGGCGTGGTTTCGATCTTACCGGTTCAATCTTAACTTATTGATGATGGGTTTCCAAGCATAACTGAAACCCAAATCATCATCCCTATTCGATTTTGAATATGCACGCCAATGTCAACCACCTCTCCCTTTTGATGCTTGTAAAAGCGTTTCTCCACAGCCACTTAATTCAATAAAAATATATAAAATAAAATAAAAATAAATAAATAAAATAAAAGATTTAAAATTAAAATTAAAAAAAAGGAAGCTTGTGAAAGTGGGGCGGATTTAGGGCAAAGGGGGGGGGCTCTGCTCCATGGTTTTATTTTCTTTTTTTTTATTGTTCATTTTTTTGGTTTTGCGTTGTTGGAGAGAACGCCGCCGCCATGGGAAGAAGCTCCACCCCTGTTTGGTGCACCACCAGGCATGAGGGAGGCCGTGTTTTCTTTATGGAGACATGGATTTCTTTATTGCGCAAACAGTAAAAATGGAGGGCATGGGTGTTTGGGCATGTATATAGAAGGCGTGGGTTTCCTCAGAGACAGACAGTCACACTGTTTCACGTGTGCAGCAAATAGGGTTCCAACCCCATCAGTTTTCATTTGCTAGCATACTTCAAAAGTGTGTGCCAAAAAAGAGCTTTGAAAATCGGGTGCGAGACATCACAAAGCATTATGGAGAAGGGATTTTTGTGTGTTTTAGTTGCAAGTGCCCTAGCAGATACATATGCAAAATGTGGAAGCATGCGAACTGTTCGACAATGCCTGAAAGAAATGTGCTTTATGGATTGCAATGATTGTAGGATGTGCAAAAATGAGTTTGTTGAAAAGGCCTTGGAAAATTTCAAGCAAATGCAATCGTACATGTAAAGCCGAGACTCCACAACCTTTTCCAAAGATCCTCCCACTCTGTCAAAATGGGAGCTTTAGAGCAAGCCTCGACAACCGTCAAAGCATAATGGTAGAGGATTTTTAGTTGCAAGTGCGCTAGTAGACAAGTATGCAAATTGCGGAAGCATACACAAGGCAAGTCAACTGTTTGACAAAATGCCTCAAAGAGATGTGGTCTTATGGAACATACCCTGACCATGTAAGTTTCATTTTTGTTTTATTAGCATTTAGCCATGCAGGTTCAGTGCATGAGGGTTGTAAATACTTCGATGGCATGAGTGCCTCTTATAGAATCATGCCTAGAATTAATCATTATGTTTGCATGATTGACATTCTTGGCCATGCCGGTTATCTTGAGGAAACCCTATATTGTATCATCAACATGCCAATCCGACTCTATGGTGGCTGTGTGGATATGTTTGCTTGGTGTTTGATGAGCACATGAGAATGTGCAAAATGTGGAGGCATGCTTAAGGCATGTGAAGTGTTTGACAAAATGCCTTCAAAAATCATGGTCTCATGGTTGCAAGATTTGAGGCTATGCACAAAAGGAGGAAGATCTCATTCTATCCAAACAACAACAATAAGAAACCATTTGATCATGCTCAACAAGTGGTGGGTCGAATCCAAAAGGTAGGAGAAATGTGATCAGAGTAGCGGAATGGTTTCAAATCTGTAGTTACAAATTTTATGATAGACGTGTATGTAAAATGGTGGAGTTGTGGATGCTCGTGATCTGGTTGACGATGTGCCCAAGCAAGCTACTGAATCGAATCCCGCAGTTTCGACCGACTTTATTCTCCAGGCATGGTTCATCTTCCCTTACCTCTCATAATTCTCATGTTTTAGTTCTCTTTTGCAAATTAATAGAATCTTAAAATATTAGGTTTTTAATATAGTTAAATGTTTACATCAACTCATTGCAAAAACAATGAAAGGTCGTGTTATAACTCACAAAATCAAAATAACTCTTCTGCATTAAACCACGAACTCCCACCCTCATTCTGAGGTGATGTAGAAAACTTCTTACCCAACTGGATCGCTACAACATTGTCTTATCGACTAGACGAAATTGACTTTCCAGTAATAATGTTGACCTTCTCCCTATTTAAATAGTTAATTTTTGCATTTTTCGGAGACTCATTAAGTACCCTTCGGAACTCTGAAAACGAGATGTTAGGCTTCATTCGTGTACCTTGTTATGTGAGGAATCACCTGGACCATTGGATTGACCCGAACAAACATTTGTGATCTTTTTGACGCTCTTATAGGAGCCTTGTTACACTGGTTTACATAAGAGAAAGCTGTTAAATCTAGAAAGTTGGCTTTCGTTTTGAACCGCCATTTGAAACCTGGATAGAGAAATTATTTCCCGTCTTCACAAACCTCTAGTGTTTATACTAGAAAATTGCATGGAACATTCAACTTAGGGAAAAACACTCTTTTGGATAGTTTGGCAAAGCCATTTTGTAGGCCTCCGGCCATAGTTTGACGAGGTCAAACTGGACCAATTTCGACTTGTCGCTCTAGAAAACTTGTCGCCGTTTGAAAATGGTTTTCTAGTTCTCAGTCCCGTTGACTCTGATGAATTCTCCTCATATAGGGGAACTTGTAGGAAGTGTCTTGTTGCGTGCTCATCCATCGAACGTCAGTTATGGATGCGGTTTTCTGGGCCCTCGAGCTAAATTTTGTTCATTTGCAACTGGGTCAACTACGACCAGTGGCCCCAGAGAACTAGCCACCAAACGCAAACCATTCGCTCTTTCCCATTTCCGTCAGTTTCTATGAATTCTTGGTATATCTGGGGACACGTAGAAAGTTAATCGTGGTGTGTTCTCATTGGAAGATAACTTTTGGAAGCGGTTTCTTAGCCTCCGAGCCCGTTTTGTACATTTTTGTAGCTAGTAAGAAAATGTAAAAATGGAAAGCTCATGACTCTCGTAGGGTTGCCAAACCACCCTATAAAATCTTAACACATATAAATAATTGTTTAAAACTCTATAGTGGAACTTGTTGTGTGCATTAGAACTTTTGACAAAACGGTGTTTTCTCTCTTCCCTTCTCTTTCTCTCTCCGAGTTACAAAATGAAGAAAAATGAAATGCAATGAATACATGTCTCTAGACCTTTTTATTTCGATTGCAAATTGTAATTATTGTCATATGTAAATGGGAAACTGAAAAATGATACTTATGTTAGGTTAGGGTGGATGCCATGCCAGCGAATTATCGCTGATATCATGCTCACGTGTTTTTACAGGATGAAAGAATGATGACGTAAAGGCGTTGTGTAATGCATTAATTATCATTGTAATTTATATAGTTCATTTTTAAATGAATAAATGTATTTTGTAGTCTCATGTTTTAGAAGGTTATATTTGATAAAGTTGTTGCTATGTATGAGATGTTGGTTTCTAGGACATCTAGAAATGTGTATTTAATCTTAGATTCAATTTTGATTCGAGAACACATGGTTAAAAGGGGTTGATATTTATATAAGGTAAATGAATTTGAAGTAATATCTTGTAGTGTATGTTTAGTGTTTAATAAATGATTAACGAGTCATCTTGGGCATTCATACTTTGTAAATGTAATAAAGAGTTTTAATCGAAAACACACTACCCTTGTTCAACATCGTGACATAACTTATTTTTCATGTGCGATACTCCTTACCGTAGAAGAGATTGAAAACCGTAGGATGAACTTAATCTTTGCTCTTGGTGGAACGTCCTAATTTAGGAAAATAAGAGCTCAAGAATGGACTTATCATCTTAGTCAGTAGGTTTAGTGACATTATCTTAAACCCGTCTCGATAGAGTGAGCAAACCAAACTTTTCTTGTAGTGTGTAGAGCTAACCCCTCCTTCGTAGCCTAGCAGACTACCTTGTCATTCAAAGATAGATTTAAAATTAAAGTTCTTCATCGAGTGAAAACCCGGTTGGATCCAGACGACATGGATGGAGGTTGTGACTTAGTTGATTTTAGGTCTTATACACTTGTTAATGAACCCCTTAGCCCCGCTCAACTAAATGTGTTACCTTGATTTCTCTCAACATAACACCTTGGTCCTTTCGAGAATGTGGTTTAGCATAAATTTGTCCTCTCGCTTAAAACTCACATATAGTTGAGGGGTAGACCCTTAGATAAAGTTGAAATTAATCTAAATCTCGTTTGATTTGGAGGTTGGCTTAGGGTGCGTGTGTAGCTTCAAGTCTCTTTATCTTTTTTGTCTTCAAGAGGTTAGACAAACAGTTTGTAACTCCTTTTCAAGACAATGCAAAAAAATAAAAATAAGACCATAATGTGACGTAGAAAATAAAGCATATAAGAGTAAAGACGAGATTTGAGGTTTGGAAAAATGCCACCCTTGTAGACCTTATAACTCAATAAAACATATTCTTTTGTTTCAAAGAATATGAATTATTCTTGGTGTGATCAACCTTCGAGAAAACAAAATACATATATAAATCAAAATGGAATTCCACAAGTCATTGAATTAGAGTAACTGTGGTAGGGAAATCTCTATTTCGTGATCGAGGAATGTTTTTGGTAAAAACTACCTTGTATCTAAATCTCCGTTAAATCCTTTTATTGCGTTCTGGATATCAAGTTACTTTCACTTGAGTTGTAAGGTTAAAACTGTAGATATCGAATAAATGTTGGAGAAGAATATTCTTAACATAATAATAAGATAATTAAGTACTTTGTATGCAATTTGATTTATGCCAAATAAGTATGTTAGTTATGGAAATTTTTATAAAGTATAAGAAGTCAACATAAGATGGTCGAACTATATTTTAACCGCAGAATAAACTTAAGAATATGTGGGTGGACAAACAAGAAATTTATCCTTGCTCAATAATGTTCTTAGAATGTTAATCGTAACTAAAATACATTTAAAGAAATGATGTGTTGTGGGTTGCGTCGCTCCTAAAGTCATGTTTCTTGTGGTTGGGTTATTCTTTAGTATTCATTCATTGGGAAAAGTGTGGCATCGACATGCCTATGTCATTTTCATGTGTCTATGTGAGTCGATGACTTATGTGATTGTCATTTGTGAGTCGAGTTTCGTACTTGGAGCCCTTGTGTGTGTGTGTAGTGAGAAATGTAAGTCAAACAAAAAAATTATCTTGGTATTTTATGTTGTTTTCGGGTGCATAAAATGTGAGCATTACAAATGGGAAATCCTTTTGTATTGATTGCTTTCGATTCTATTTACACTTCAAAAGTATCAGAGTCCAACATTTGCAATGAGCTAAGCTCACATATTTATAGATGAAGTAGAGAGAGAAAGAGAGGAGAAGGAAAGAAATATGATTCAAAATCTCAACCACCAACCATCAATGCTCCTGCAAACCCACCTCCAATCTGTCAAGTCTGGTTTTGCATGTCTTTGGCGTGCTGAAGAAGAAAGGATGAAAATCAAATCAAATTTGATTTATTTGAAGTAGTTGGATTCACATTAATGGCTTGAAAGACGTTTTCCAGATTTTCACTCAAATCAAGACATCCTTTCGATTTTCTATGTCATGTGGCATGTAGTAGATGTCAAGAGCTTTCCAAAAGTCCTCTCTTGCCAAAATCTGAGCTTCCAGTCGAAAGATATGGCCATTTGAAATTCTGCATAGAATCCGCACAAAAATGATGAAAATGGAGTCTTTTGCAAAATGGATCCACGGGCCAAAAATTCACTTTTGCTCCTTTTGCGAACAAAACACAAAATTATCAAAAACTCCCACGGATCCGCAATTTTTCTGACATGTGGTTCTTTCTGAGTGGTAAGCAGGAGTCGCGGCTCACTTTTACAATTTTAACTCTCATTTGGAAAACGCTCAAAAACTCCAAGTTCTCCGCCTCCCCACTCCCCCATTTTGAATTTTTAACATGGGCTCAAGTTTCCAGCGGGGTCACGGAGCATTTCATAGCTTTTAGCCTTTTATTGGGCATAAAACCAAAATTCCCAAAATGCTCAGATGGCCCGCCTCTGCACTTTGACTTTTCAATGGCAGGTTGAACATTTGGCTTTCCATGGCGGGGCGCAGATCAAATTGCAACTTTTATACTTTTCCAAACTTAACCGAAAACCTCAAATTGCTCCGCCGACTCGATCTTCTGCTTTTGATTTTGTAAATGCATGACTTAACTCGTGGCCTGAGTGGAGCTATGGGTCACTTTATAACTTTTAAGCTTGTTATGCAAACAAAGCCAAAATTCCTAAAGTGTTTTGACGGTCCGCTCCTTCGCTCCGACTCTTCAAATGGCCATGTGTCCCTCTGCGGGCCTCAGGCATTCTTTTATACTTTAAGTCTTTCTGCCATAATGCCTTAAAGCATGAAGAGGACTTGTTGTCCCGCCTTTCCATTGCTGCTTGTTTCAGCCAATCAGGGGCCTGTGGGGCCACGGAGCCAATTTAATACTTTTGCCAAAGTAGCCAAAAAAGATAAGTTCGTAAAGGAACTTGTCTTGCCACATCCAATCAGAGATGTCCATGTAGCCATGAATGTTGGGACATAAATTTGACGGGAAGATGCCCGTAGAAAATTGTAGAGAAGGGGAAAAATGCCATCATCATGCCCGAATCGAAGATTTTCCCTGCAAAATAAAAATTGCAAGTGATACAAAGCTTAATGTGGCCCATGAGCATAGAAAGGATTGATAAATCCCCGCATCCATGGGAGGAGATTGAAAAATGTTTAACGCATAGACTAAGGAAATTTTCGAATGAAGAAGGGGAAGGTTAAAACCAAGCACTACAACTTCAAAAGATGAATTTCTTCCATCTCTCCCGACTTTTTACTTTGTTTTAAACATTCTTCAAAAGAACCACTCAAAATTTTGAAACTTGACTTCAAAGGGAGGGGAATTTTGAGGGTGACAACAACTGGCTCTTTCGGGGATGACTTGGCAGAGGAATGAGGCAAGATCAAGAATCCAAGAAAAACTCTGGGAAAGAAGACCAGTGCCTTATCCATTGGGAAAAGGAGTCAAAAGCAAAACCAATACATAAGAGAACACACACAGAAGGGAAAACAAAACAAAAGGAAAAACCAAAACCAAAACACTGTACAATATTTACATAAGGACCACCCAAAGCCCTAGGACTTGAACAACTTCAAATATTGGCCACTATAAGGAAGTGGGAGAAATGATCCATTCAAATAATCTAAGAAGAAAGAATTCTCTCCAGCAAAGTGTCTAATCTTGAAAGGATCAAGCCAAAGATAATACAACTTTCCATGGCTTCCTCTAGGTTCATGTCTTTTGTCCTATAAAGCAAGACAATGTCTCCTACCTGAAAATCCCTGAGTCTAGCCTTCTTGTCAAACAAAGCTTTTACCTTAAGTTGATGAGCTGATATCCTGTCAACAACTTGCATTCTGTCCTCATCCAGCTTCTGAAGATACATGATCCTTTTATCTAAGGAACTTGTGAAACTTGTATCTTCAATAGCCTTCATTAAGTGCAATGCTGACAATTCCACTATTACTGGCAGTTAGATTTCAACACCATACACCACTTGAAATCGAGACATTCCAATTGCTCTTTTGGGTGTAAGACTATCAGCCCATAGAGCATCATAAAGTTTCTTGTGCCAATTCCTCTAAGAGTCATTGACAAGTTTTCGAACAATGGTCACCCATTTCTTGTTTGTTGATCTTGCTTGTCCATTTCCCTGGGGATAGTAGTCTGAAGAATGAGCAAGAGAAATACCATAGCCATAGCAAAAATCCATCATCTCAGAAGAGGAAAAATTAGAAGCATTGTCAGTCACAATTTTTTTTGGCACTCCAAACCTGATCAAGATGTTCTCTTTGATGAAGTTACATACTACCTTAGAAGTGGTGCTCTTGACTGGAATGACTTCCACCCACTTGGTGAAATAATTTGTGGCAGTCAACACATGAGTATGCCATACACTGGAAAGTGGATTGAGTGTTCCAATGAAATCTAAACCCCATTGTTGAAAAGGCTCATCAATCACTACTGGTTTAAGTGGTAAAACAATCAATTTAGGTTTCCCAACAAAAGTTTGACATGCTTCACATTTTCCTACCCACTTGGATGCATCTTTGAAAAAAGTAGGCCAATAGTATCTAGCATGAAATTTTTGTGGGCAATGACAACAGAAGAGAAGTGACCTCCACAAGCATGGTCATGAAAAGATGAGAACAACTTCTTCTGTTGCTCTTTGTCTACACACTTCAAGAATCTTCCATCGATGCCTCGCTTGAACAAAGCATTCTCCCACAACACATATTGTGCAAACCTCAACTTGATGGCTCTCTTTCCTTTAGCACTCAAATGGGATGGACATTCTCCATAGGTAAGAAAGTGTGCAATTTCAGCATATCATTCATCTGTTGAGATGAGAAAAAGGACAAGAGGAACATTAGTCTGTAATGCCCCATCTGGGACACCAAAAAAAAACGCACTAAACAGGCTAACAATTCTAGGGTAATTTTTTTTTTTGAGTGAATAGCTAAATACTGATGCATAACTTAAACTCTTTCCCGATTACTAATTTTATACATTTTTTTTTTTTATTTATCCAATTAAATTACTTACAAGCCTAAACCCGTTTACTGTTTGTTTAATTACCTTTTAACTTAAGGTGGCCAAAAATGGTAGATTTAAAACAATACAGAAATAATCAATACTATACATTTTGTTTTGTTTTCTTGCACATACCCTTATGTCTATGCATTTGTCTATTGTTATTAATTGTTATTATTATTATTTTTCTTTTGTTGTTTGCACTCCCTCACTATCCTATACTTTGTTTAGAGCATATATATATAGTTAGTTATATATATATATATATATATATATAATATAGTTTTATATATATATATATACACACTAAGTTAGTTTTATAACCATGCTTTAGGGTATGTTCTAACTTATATGAGGGCCGCAGTGGAGGAGGTCGAGCGGCGGTGGGATGTGCACTGGGCGCGGGCCAAGATCGAAGGGGACGGGCAGAGATAGGAGAGGGAGCGGGTGGGCAAAGTGTGCAAAGCGGAGGGGCCGGGCGTTGCGGTGGCGGGTGTGGTGGCCGGTGGTAGCGTGGGAGTGCGGCGGCGGCCGTCAGGGACAGGCCGAGGTGCGTGGAGAGGGGGTGGGTAGCCTGGCACAGTGCGGAGTCGGGGCGAGGTTTGGGCGGCGGGCGGTGGGTGAGGGGGCCACCCTCCCCACAATGTGTTTTTATTTTTATTTTTATTTTTATTGGTTTTATATTAATAAAACTTACTTTTTATATATATATATATATATATATATATATATATATATATATATATATATATATATATATATATATATATAAGTTTGTGTTGTTTATTAATATTCATATAAAAAAAATAGAAAAAAAGTTGATTACTATATATATATATATATAAAATGAAGCAAATTGTGTATTCTAGAAAAAAAAAAGAAATGTATTCAAAGATGATACATTTAAATCATAGCTTCACACACATAAATCGACACATTTACTTTCAAAGATATTCCAAGAGAACTTGATCCATGCAAGTTCAATTTAACTGATTATAACTGTTAAAATGACAATATTATCAACATGCCCATTTTCCTTTGAACACAAGTACAGCAGATTTACACCTACAGGTAAAATATATTTTTCCATATAATAAAATGAGATTTTGTTCCATCTTAAGAGCAAGCACAAGTAAATGTACAGTTTTAAATATAAAACCAGCATTAGAATTTCTCTATATATTATTTTTTCCAAGAAGCTAAAGCAAAAGAAACTAAAGATAAGGTTCCTTCAAGATAAAGCCCAACAACTAACAACACTTTCATTTTCAAAGAGATTATCTACCATGCTTCATGCTTAAGAGATCAACCATTACAATACTTTATTTTATGTTCTTGCTCAAGTTCACAAATGCCACAATACATATCCTCCCAAAAAGGGTTTAATACAATATCCTTACAAGACAATGAGAGCTCACACAAACCATTCTTTTCAAGATACAAGGAAAGAGAGGTCCATAAAATGATGAAAGAAACAAGAAGAAGTTCCAAGTAGGCAAGTGTCTTCATGCATCTTCCAAAGCTTCCCAACTCCAAAATCTTTTCAAGGCCAACACAAAGAGAAAGGGCTTGTTTAACCACCCAACCTTTAGGCATCATCACATGCCTATCCCAAGGTTGGGATGCATGCTAGCCTCCCCCAAGCCCATGGGAAAGAGGATAGCTAACCAACACTTGCACAAGGTAAAGGGTAGACAAGAATGAAACAAACACACAAACTTAAGACTCACAATCAACACAAGATTCCAACAAACAAGGAGGAGAACCCATGTTCATCCTCCAAAAATGGGGAAGAGAGGAGAAAGTTCTCCAAAATAAAACATCATCATTATATGCACATAACACATCTTCTTAACCTCCTTATTGCTCCATAGTCAAAACAAACCCTCCTTATTCCTCCCCCTTTCTCCATGTCCTCCTTGGAAGGATTTTCAAACCCCAAAAGGGGGTTTCCTTACCAAGGATGGGGAAGGAGATTCAAGCCAAATGAATCCACTTCCCCACCTCAACCATTGAGGGGAAAACAATATAAGACCCTACAAGGCTTGGCCATCAAGCCTTGAGGGTTGAGAGGGAAAATTCCCTCTCTCTTCCCCCACACTCCAAACTCCATCATGCCATATGATGGAGGGAGTAAAACACACACAAACAACACTAAGCTTCATTCAAAATAGACAAATTTTAACAAACAATCTAACAACTAAAAAAAAACAACACATCTACAAGATCTAAGAGCCTACCTCAAGGAAAGCTCTCCAAAAAGCTTCCTAACTTCAAGATTTCCACCCCTAGCTCCAAGCAAATTCCAAGCTCCAATTCACCCAAGCATCCAAGCAAGAAAATCCAAGCCAAAAAGTCCATTTTTTTCTCCATGAATGAGAATATGAAGAGGAGAGACCAAGCATCCTCACAAATGAGGGGGTGACATGTGTCACCCCTCTCCCTCCTCATGGTCAAAGATGCTAAGACAAAAGAGAGAAAGGGTAAAATTATCTTTTTACCCTCTTCTCCCAAATTTCCTCAAATGTTAGCAAGACAAAACTAGTTGCACTTTTGAAAAACACACAAATCCACATCCCTTACATGGATGTGACAAAACAAGGGTAGAAAGGGAGGAAAACTCCTTCTAGCCTTGAAAACAATTGTAGGGTCAAAGGGCTCATTTTTGTGAAAGGGGACTCCCAAGCTACAAAGGGGTCCCCAAAATGCCCAAAATACCCTAATTTCGGGTTTTGCATTTTGGCACAAGGGTAGAGGGTGTGGGGACCACCCAAGGGTCTCACATGTGACCCTAAACTCTTGTGATTAAGGGACTAATTAACAAAATCAACAATTTAAAAGAAAGTGAAATTATTTACTCCCTAAGCAAGTTTACAACTCTACTAACAACCCTAAACAAAAATTAATAAATTAAAGCAAAATACTTTACATACATGGGGTCACTCAAAGTGCCCAAAATTAACAATCATCTATCCTAGGGCTTCACACAAGTTGAACATGGCTAGGACTCACTCGTGGGTGCACATGCAAGTTTTGAGTAATCGGCACGAATCCCATGTTCTCCTGTAAACTGTCACCGCACACTCATGCACACATTAATCGCACTGTCAATACAATATAATTAAATGACATAGTAAGATATCAATGCATGTCAAACTATCCTAACATCCTACTGAAATCCAGATGTAACAACGTGCACAATTATATTCCATATTCCAAAAGTTAGACAAGATGATAAAACGACATATAATCCCACCATGCAACAACTATCCATCAATGTAATTAGGTTCCAAGCACATCATATTTCATTAGTTTCCATGTCATAACAAGAACAAAAAGCGACAATAAGGAAATTAGGTTAAATTGGCGTTATACGCCTGAATGTCACACATGACTAATATAATCAAATATCTAAATATAATGTCCAAGATATCACCAATCACTGTCAACACATGTCTATGAGCAAATAAACAAGCTCATCGAAATAAGAAAATGTGGCACTACTTGGTTTCTTGGGAAAAATTTCCATCTCCTTCAAAGAATCACTCATACAAACCTTTTCCCGGATTAGCTTGGTGGGATTGATGTCAAGATCATATTCTTGAACCTTTGCTACCCAATTGCCTCTTTTGGTTCTAAACTCTTGTTGTGTAAGGATATATTTGATAGTTATATCAAGCACAAGTACAACAAAGTGGGAATTGAGGATATAAAATCGAAACTGCTTAACAACTTTAACCACTGAAAAAGCATGTTTCTCCATCATAGTATACTTCAATTCATGGGCTTTTAAAACATAACTCATGAATGCAATTGGGAGCTCATGATTTTCAAAATCCTTCTAAGTCAACACAACAGCCAAGGTACTCTCTGTGGCATAACAATATGTAATAAAATCCTTACTTAAATCAGGACATGCTAAGGTGGGAGTCTTAGCAATAACCTCTTTGATGCCTTCAAATGCTTCCTTCCCTTAGAGGACCAACCAAATGTTTGCTTTCCTTTCATCATTTGAGCAATGCTCATAGTCAGTTTTACAAAATCAAGAATGAATCTTCTCAGGAAGTTGATCTTACCAAAGAAAGAGTGCACACCCTTTTTGCTTGTGGGGAGAGGAATTTGTTGGATTGCTTGAAGTCTCTCTAGATCAATCTTGATTCCTTCCTTGGAAATAATGTGCCCCAACAACTTTCCTTTGATGACACAAAAGATAGACTTCTTGGGATTTAGGAAATTTCATGTTCTCTCGCACTTTTGGAGGATTGTTTCAAGGTGCTGAAAATGATCCGCTCTAGCTTTGGAAAACACGGTTAAATCATCAAGATACACAACAATGCATTTCCCTTTCAAGCCACCAAAAGCCAATTCCATTGCCCTATGAAAAGTGGCACCAGCATTGATGAGACCAAAAGACATCCTCTTGTAGGCAAAGGTGCCCCAAGGAGTAGTAAAAGCAGTCTTGTGTTGATCTGCAACACTTACCTTTACTTGATTGTATCTAGAGAATCCATTAAGCATAAACAACATTTTTGAGCCTGTAACAATTTGCAACACTTGATCCATCATGGGGAGAGGATAGTTATCCTTCAAAGAGGCCTGATTTAAATTCCTAAAATCAACAGAGATCTGAATCTCACCATTCTTCTTCCTCATAGATACAATGTTGGCAATCCATGTTGAATGGTGTATGGGAAAAATGATCTTGGCCTTCAACAACTTTTGGATTTCTTGGAGAATAGTATCAGCTATTTTAGGATTATACTGCCTTTGCTTTTGCTTGAAAGGTTTGATCCCAGGTTTTAGAGGAATGAAATGTTGCATTTATTTTGGTTGGAAAGCTTTGAGATCATCATACGAATATGCAAGAACATCAACATACCTTTTCAACAAATTTACAGCCTTCTTCTTCTCTTCTTGTGTGCAACACTTCCCAATGTTCACTAGCTTAGGTTCATCAAGACTCTCAATATTACCTTCTCAGTTTCAATGTAGATTGTTGAGCTCCTTGAGAGGCTTTAGATTTGACATACCTATCATGCTTATCAAACAACTCTTCTAAACTCACCAACCCTTTAGGTATCTTGTTACCTTTCAATTTAATGCAGCCATCTTGATCTATCTCTTCTTTAATATCTCTTTATTGGAGGGCACACACTCTCTAGGCAGATTGTCACTTCTCTCAAAATACAACTGATCAAAATTATCTCTAAGCTCCAAGAAAGAGAACAAGTGCTGGTCATCATTAAATACCTGCCATTTGTTTGCATTATCGTGTACACTGGGTCTATGAATTATTTCAATGGTGAATTTATCTTGAGAGAAGTCAGGATGGGGAATCAACAAAGACCCTGAGACTGCTAGAGAATCAGCTCTAGTGTTTCTTTCTCTTGCACAACTTCAATGGAGAAAGCATTGAGGAACTCAATGGAATCCCAAACAAGATTCCTATAATGCTTCAATCTTCTATTCTTCACTTGAAAAAGATCTCTAACTTGCTTTACAATCAATTTCGCATCACCACAAGCAAACAAATTCTTCACCCCCATTTCTTTTTGCCATGCTCAAACCAAGAATGAGAGCCTCATACTCACCGTGTTATTTGTATTTTCAAAATGGAGCTTGAAAGAGAAAGGATGAATCTTCCCCTCTGGAGAGATCAGTACCACACCAGCTCCAGAACCAACTGAAGAGTAGCTTCCATCAAATTCCAAAGTCCAGACTCCATTAGGATCAAGAAACACTCCTTTAGGAAGTTTTGCCTCATCTTGTGACATGATCATGTAGTTACCATGCCCTATGTCCTCATAAAGTATTTGTGCTTTTGGATCATCTATATTTTGCACAATATATTCAGTTTGCTTCTCAGGCAGTAGATTCTTCATTTTTCCATTGACTGGAATAAGAGCATGTGACCAATCCATCTGAATTTCACCTTCTACATCCTTGCAGAAATTCCTACTCAAAAGCATGCCATAGGAGGGAGGAATATCAACAACCAAAATAGTGGCTAAAACTCTTTTCTCCGAAAAGCAATGAAGGCTACTTGTGCATCTTTAATCCTTCCAACCAAAGGCACTTCTCTACTCTCCATAGAATATCGGGAACCAAAAGTGCGGTTAGGGTTAGGCCTAAAGCATGAGCTACCTTAGTGGGCATCACATTGTGTGATGCACCGAGAATCAATGACACAATTATCGAGCTTATGGCCAACTATGAGGAGAGTTACATAGAATGGTTTAATTTTCTCATCGTGGAAGTGATTTCTGCAACCACAAGGCTTGGTTGAGGTGATGAAGGAGTGGGCAAAAGACCTTTAGAAATATGATGTGAGGCTTTGGATTTGGAATTGACAAAGTTTACCATCTTAACAAAGGCTTTTGGATGTGTTTGGTAATATTCTGCCTTCGAGATTTGGATCTTGGTCCTCTTGAGGCGATCAATGATATCAAAAGATCTAGAGGTGGATGGGGAATCACATCTAGGAGCAGGAGAAACTTTGGACCTATCAGTTTTAGGAGTTGAAGGACAAGAAGATTTGGAATTAGAAGCAGAGAGAGAAGAGTTTGCAGTACTCACCTTAGGTGTGGAAGCAGTGGGAATAGGAGCTCCTCTTTTTGCAAATTTTGGAATAGTTATGGGAAGCTCTTTTGATTTCTTAGCAGGTGCACCACTTTTTCTCTCTTGTTTGTCTGCTCCCAAGTCATAACAACATATGACTCGCTATTCATCTTTGCTACTCTTTCCTCATAGTCATCTTCATCATCAAGGCCTTCAGTGGTGAGGAAATGGACTTGAGATCCACCAAGTTCTTCTTGCTCTTCATCGGCTTCTTCCTTTGGTTCTTCATAGTATTCATTCTCCTCTTCATCATCAGGTTCTTGAACTTCACAAGATGCATTGATTGGAACCTTGATGGGTGGGCCTTCAAGAGCCAATTTAGTCTGAGAAGAAGGTAAACGGTTCCTAGGCTGAAAATTCCTTCTGGGATATCTTGATAAGGGTAATGTTGAGCCAGTTGCTTTTTGATAAAGAATGAGATCATTTTCCAACTCTCGCACTAACCGATCCGAATTGGCTCTAGGAGAGGAAGAGGAGGACGCTTTAGGCTTGGAGGGTTCTCTTCTCAATTTACCAGACATGATCAGATCATCCTCAACACTGATAGCTAATCGTTGATCATCATTCAGAGTTGCAGGGTTAGCTCTCCTTAGTGCATAACTTACTTCAGGTAACTGGGCATTGAGGAAGAAACACTTTTGGATTTGATTTATAGGACGAGTGTTCAATGGAATTTTATGAATTAGCTTGTTGAACTTAGCCACAAACTCCCTCATGGGTTCATGTGGTTCCTTTTGATATGAGAAATTTGAGCCAAGAGAGCATGCACATCTTCAGCAGGTTTGAAATGTCGCTCAAACTGAGTTGCCAAGGTGGCCCAATCAATGATTGACCCAGCAGGAAGATGATAGAACCAATCAGCAACATTGTCATGCAATGTTTCCACAAAGAGCATGACAAAAACACATTCATGTTCAATCCCAAGAATCCCACATGCAACACTGAAGGCTACAATGTGTTCATCTGGGTGTACTTTCCCATCACCTTGGAATTTAGGAAAACATTTCCTACTACTCCTGGGCAACTCATGTAATGGTTGAGGAAGAGCAAGAGGCTCAATCCATTGTCCCCAAGGCAGAGGTGTTGATGTGGAAAGATTGTTTCAAGGGGAACCAAACACCAACAAGTATCGAGCAAGGAGATTGGGACTCGAGTTGTTATGGAAGAATGTTATTCTTGGAATTTGTCTTTAACATAAGGTGTGCTTGCAGAATGAGTTCCTCTGTTCTTCCTTGCTAAAAGAAGAGGGAAGTGTTGTTGCTCTAGAAGTTGAAAATGAGGATTTTCAACCCCGAGAGCTTTCTTCCCACGTGTATATCATAGAGTCACCAGATCAAAAATGATCTTGAAATTTTTATTTTTTAGAAAGGGGTCTCGTTGAAATGAAATCCCCAAGGAGTCGCCAAAAACTGTGGGTTTTAAAATGGTACTTTAACAAAACCACAGTCAGGGGACAACAAGTGCCTCCTCTTTATGGGAGAGGTTCCCTTATTGAAAGCAAGTAGTAAAGCTTATATACAAATGTACAACTTTCATCTTAAGGCTAGAATTTTGACATCTTGAAATGCTTTTTACCAAGATAGCTTATCAATACAAACGAATGGAAGAACTGAAGAAAGGGAAGAGCAGAAAATAACAATACTTTCAGGAAATATTGATAGTAGAGAATAACATTACACGTACCGAGAAAAGGTGATACGGAACATAATCATTCACATTCATAACATAAGATATCATTCCATAGACACAAAGTTCTAAAGATCATATCAATAAGAACACAAAGTTTCTTATTATAGTAGATGAACAATCCATAGATTTAGGTAAGCACGAAGAGACAATAGATGAAGATAGAAAGAGAGGGGGAATCCTTCTGTATTGATTGCTTTCAATTCTATTTACACTTCAAAAGTATCAGAGTCCAACATTTGCAATGAGCTAAGCTCGCATATTTATAGATGAAGTAAAGAGAGAGAAAGAGAGGAGAAGGAAAGAAATCTGATTCAAAAGCTCAACCACCAACTATCAATGCTCCCGCAAACCCGCCTCTAACTGTCAAGTCTAGTTCGCATGTCTTTGTGTGAAGAAGAAATGATGAAAATAAGATCAAATTTGATCTATTTGAAGCAGTCGGATTCACATTAATGGATTGAAAGATGTTTTCCATATTTTCACCCAAATCAAGACATCCTTTCGATTTTCTATGTCATGTGGTGTGTAGTAGAAGTCAAGAGCTTTCCAAAAAGTCCTCTCTTGCCCAAATCCAAGCTTCCAGTCGAAAGATATGGCCATTTGAAATTTTGCATCAAATCCGTACAAAAATGGCGAAAATGGAGTCTTTTGTAAAACAGATCCGTGGGCCCGAAATTCACTTTTGCTCCGCGTTTGCGAACTAAACATAAAATTATCAAAAACTCCCACGGGTCCATTATCTTTCGACACGTGGCTTTTCCCGAGTGGTAATCTTGAGTGCATGCTCACATTTACAATTTTAACTCTCATTTGGAAAATGCTCAAAAACTCCAAGTTCTCCGCCTCCCGCCCCGCGTTTTGACTTTTCAACATGGGCTCAAGTTTCAGCAAATGGGTCACATGAGCATTTCATAGCTTTTAGCCTTTTATTGGGTATAAAACCAAAATTCCCAAAATGCTCCGACGGCCCGCCTTTGTCAACGCTCTGACTTTTCAATGGCGGGCTAAACATTTGACTTTCCATGGCGGGGGCGTGGATCAAATTGTAACTTTTATACTTTTCCAAACTTAGCCGAAAACCTCAAATTGCTCCGCCGACTCGATCTTCCGCTTTTGATTTTGTAAATGCATGACTTAACTCGTGCCCTGAGAGGGCCACAGTCACTTTATAACTTTAAGCCTGTTATGGAAACAAAGCCAAAATTCCTAAAGTGTTCCGACGGTCCGCTCCCTCGCTCCGACTCTTCAAATGGCCACGTGTCCCTCTCGTAGGCCTTAGGTATTCTTTTATACTTTAAGTCTTTCCACCATAATGCCTTAAAGCACGAAGAGGACCTGTTGTCCCGTCTTTCGCGCTACTTGTTTCAACTAATCAGGGGCTTGCGGGGCCATGGAGCCAATTTGATACTTTTGACAAAGTAGCCAAAAATAGATAAGTTCATAAAGGAACCCATCTCGCCACATCCAATTAGAGATGTCCACGTAGCCATGAATGTCGGGACAAAATTTGACGGGAAGATGCATGTAGAAAATTGCAGAGAAGGGGAAAAATGCCATCATCATGCCCGAATCGAAGATTTTCCCTGCAAAATGAAAATTGCAAGTGATACAAAGCTCAATGCGGCCTATGAGCATAGAAAGGATTGATAAATCTCCACATCCATGGGAGGAGATTGAAAAATGTTTCAGAATGCACAGACTGAGGAAATTTTCGAATGAAGAAGGGGGAAGGTTAAAAACCAAGCACTAACAACTTCAAAGCACAAATTTCTTCCATCTCTCCTTACTTCTTACTCTGTTTTAAACATTCTTTGAAGGCACCACTCAAAAATTTTGAAACTTGACTTCAAAAGGAGGGGAATTTTGAGGGTGACAACAGGTTACAAAACAAAGAGGTTTTGGTACAAAAATTTGGCTTGTTTTAGAATACATATCGTTTTTGCAATTTAATTCAAATTAGTCTTTAATATTGATTTATTTCCTTAATTACCCCTAGTTGTAAATAAATACACATAAATAATATCATAACTTTTGACTCATTAGATATTTTTCAAAATTTCACGTGGTGCAACATTCTAAACATTTTAGGCTATAATCTTCAATTGTTAACTTGAATCACTTTCTTAAAGTCATTTTCAATTGTTTAAAGAAACTGATTGTTAACAAGGTCCATAAAGAGTTCTCAACATGTTAATAAAGAAATATATTCTAGTATGGAGGATAAAAGAGAACATAGACCTCAAAAAAAAAAAAAATTTAATTACAAAATTACGTTTGTAGAAAATTATACAATTAAAAAAATCTAATTTCGAGTTTGTTGGAAAAACTATGTCCTCTACAAGGTAGAGAATTTTTAGAGTCTCATAAACAGAGATCTATTTTACACTTTAAAAAAATTCCCTTTAATTTTGAATTGGTTTTAGGTATGAGTACCCAACCTTGACTTTGTTTTTGCAGATGAGAATAATGCAATTTCATGGAGATCCCATGTATTCACTCGTAAAGTTCAATTAGTTATTTAAGTTAGGTTACAAAATAAAGAGAGGTTTTGTACAAAAATTTGTCTTGTTTTATAATACATATGGTTTTTACAATTTAATTCAAATTACTATTTACTATTGATTTATTTCCTTAATTACCCCGTAGTTGTAAATAAATACACAGAGAAATAATATCATAATTTTTGACTCATTATATATTTTTAAAAATTTCGGTGGTTAACATTCTACACATTTTCAGCTATAATCTTCTCTAAAAGATAGTTCCAATCAATTTTTACCATGTTTTCTTAGGTGGACAAATAATATTTCATTTTTGTAAATGCTCCATTAATTAATTAAGGAAAAATATTTATTATAAATTATGTCAATATTTGTCTTGAGTCCTCCACATATCCTCAAAGAACTAGGAAAAAAACATCTAATTGCTTCAAAAATGGTTGGGTAAACACATGCTCACTCTTAATAATCCTTAAAAAAATGGGTGCTCCATTGAAATAGACAAAATTCATGTCCCAAAAATGATTAAATGAAAAAACAACTTTTAGGATATAAAACTACAATCAAAATGCTACATAATATCTTTTTACACCATGATGAATTTCCTCATGAAATACATTTGAATCATCATCTGAAGTTGATGTATGTTTGGTTTTTAAGAACTCATTGCCTTTTAAGGCCCCCCTTTAGCCTCTCATTACCTTTCACCGATCTGTGTTTCAAATGTGGAGAGATGGTACACAAACTATCCGAATGTCCTCATTCATATTCAGATGGAGGTAGTAAAGTGAGTTCTCATGTGGCACAAGCAGATGAAGAATGTTACATCAATACATCACACTAATGAGCTTGAAATAAGGGAAGTATTCATGATAAAAAGGGTGTTATGGAAGCCTACAAAAAGATGATGTTCCTCTATAGAGCAAGAATTTGTTTAGGACAATTTGAAAATCAAGAAGTATGTTATAAGTGATTTAACAAAATTAAATCTTAATCAGAGGACTGGTATTAAATAGATATAACAATAACACAAACGATCTATCATGCAAGAAACAAACAAGTGTAAGCAATAGTGAGATAAGAATTACTTAGCTTGTATTTGAAGATGGACTAATTTTGGGATGAAAAATGGGTGGAACAAGCTGGATCTAGATTGAGTAAGCTTCATCTGGGAAACTAGAATTTGCAACTCGTTCGGATAGAACCGCCCATGAAGGATAGGATCGCCCAGATGTTAGTGTTTGAACCGAGCACTAGTGTCCTGGTAAATTCTCTACTTCTTATCTTTTCAAGGTTTGAATTTGTCTTCTTCCTTTCGATCTTAATTACTGTAGCTTCACTGTAGGGTTTTTTCGTTGCACAGACCGAACTTACAAAAGGAACCGTATTTACTCGCAAAAGGCTCAAACAAACATTATATGAAACAAATAAATCATATGTTTGAGCTCTGACCGACCTCGACTTGCGTTGTAATGCCCCGCTTTTTTTTAAAAACAATAAATAAATATATAATTTAATATAAAATAAAATAAAACGAAATGGAGGCTAGGGTGAAAAGCTCCAAAAAAATAAAAATAAAATATTCTGTTAGGTTTGTTTCTTAGGCGTTTGGGATCAGGTCAAATTTTGTGGACGGCGGCACTGCAAACCAGGGCGAATTTTTGGACTGTCCAAGGGTATGCCTCGCCAGATGCCATCTCATGGGGTGCCATGGTTGTTTCGGCCTCCTCCCAGCCTCCTAGCCGTGCCCGCATGCGCCCAGGCCGCGCCACTCACTCCCTCGGGGGAAAACAATGCAAAAACGAGGAGATTTTGGGTCAGTTCGTGTTGTAGCGTGGCCAGCGCCCTTCCAGTCCGCACCCAGGCCTGCGTGGGCTCCCATCAAGGCCAAAAGCACAGAGATTTTGTCAAATGTGGCAGTCACACGCGCCCTAGTAGATTTGCTTGTTAAAAACGTGGAAACGGGTGAACTGGTCATCTAAATGCGTGGGTAAAGGAAAGGGAGTTTTGTCTACTGTTGTAGTTAAAGACCTTGGGGGACGTGGTTGCAGGTTTGACCAAATGAAAGAACTAGACAACTTTGCATGGATTTTGGGGACGGCTGCATACAGGAAATGTGGGAGCAGGCAAACTGTTTGACTAAATGCAAAAAAAAAAAAAAAAGAAATGCAGTCCCATGGACTGCAATGATTTTGGGTTATGCACAAAATGGTTTTGTTGAAACTGCATTGGAACATTCCAAGCAAAATACAGTTGGCAGGTTTGAAAACCACACTCCACAACCTTGTTCCAGCATCCTCCCAGCCGTTGTCAGAATGGAAGTTTTGAAACAAAGTATGCACATCCATCAAAGCATTATGGGGAAGGCATTTTTTTGAATGTTTTAGTTCCAAGCGCCCTGGCAAATGCATTTGCAATGTGTAGAATCCTATGAACTGTTTGACAGAATACCTGAAAGATATGTGGTCTCGTGGACTGCAATGATAGCAGGGTATGCAAAAAAAAATGGGTCTGTTAAAAGGCGTTGAATTGTTTGATATAATGCCTCAAAGAAATGTTGTCTCATGGAATGCCATGATGGCAGCATATGCACAAATGGATGAATAGAAAAGACACATTAGCTGTTTGACAGAATGCCTCAAAGAAATGCAGTCTCATGGAGCGCCATGATTTGCAGGATCTGCACAAAATGGGTATGTTAGACATGGATGCAAGTTGTTGATTTACAAACAAGCTGGTGCTCATAAAGATCGGTTGAGCTTGGAATTCATTCGTGGAGATATGCGTGTTCATAACCTTTGCAAGCATCCTAACTCCTTGTGCCGAAATGTAAATCTTGGAGCATGATTGTTGTGTGGTGGACTTGTTGCTTGTATGCATTCTAACTAGCTTGGGGCACCTCGTACACTGCATCATCTATTAACAGGATTTGTACGAAGGGGGTATGTTAAAAAGCTCAGAAACTTTCAAGCAACTACTTATTCTTTTTGAAAAAAATTCAAGTGATCGGGAAGTGGGTGTGACGTGGTGGAGGTTAGATCCAGGCTCGTGAACCGGTTGGCGAAGTGCCCGAGCAAGAGACTGAACCCAAGCCTGCGGCTTCGACCGACTTCATTCCCCAGGCATGGTCCTTCTTCCCTTACCTCTCCTAATTCTCGTATTTTAGTTCTCTTTTGCAATTAAATAGAATTTTAAATTATTATGATTCTTAAATGCAGTTAAATGTCTTTTCAACTCTTTCAAAACAATAAAATGTCGTGTCGCAACTCTCGAAGCCATTATAACTCGCCTACTTTAAACCACGAACTATCACCCTCGCTTCGAGATGACCTAGAAAACTCTTACTCTTTTGACCTATTCAATATCGTTTTATCGACCAGACAAATTTGACTCTCCATTGATTAAGATGACCTTCTTCCTACTTAAAATAGTTAAATTTTGCTATTTTCAGAGACTCACTAAGTACCCTTCGCAACTCTGGAAACGAGATGTGAAGTTTCATTCGGGTACCTTGGTATACGAGGAGTCGCCTTGATTTTTGGTTTGACCCGAAACGATCATGTGACATCCTTTTGACGCCCTTATAGGAGCCCTGCAACACTGGTTTACAACAGTAGAAAGTCGTTAAAACTAGAAAGTTGGCTTTCGTTTTGGATCGCCATTTGAAAACTGGAAAGAGAAATCACTTCCCGTCTTCACAAACCTCTAGCGATTATACTAGACAAATGCATGGGACATTCGGTATAGGAAAGAGAACTTTTCGGGATAGTTTGGCGAAGCCATTTTGTAGGCCTCCGGTCACAGTTTCGACGAGGTCAAACTGGTCCAGTTTCGTCTCGACGCTCCAGAAAACTTGTCGCCATTTGAAAATGGTTTACCAGTTCTCAGCCCCGTCGACTCTGATGAACTCTCCTTACATAGGGGAAACTAGTAGGAAGAGTCTCGTTACGCGTGCATCCGTCGAATGTCGTTTTGGACACGGGTTTCTGGGCCACTCGAGCTAACTTTTGTCTTTTTACAACTAGGTGAACTATGACCAGTGGCCCCGGAAAACTAACCGCCAAACGCAAACCGTTTGCTTTTTTTCAATTCCGTCAACTGCTATGAATTCTGGGTACATCTGGGGACACGTAGAAAGTTAGTCGTGAAGTGCGTGCTCATCGGAAGATAACCTTTGGAAGCAGTTTCTTAGCCTCCGAGCCTGTTTTGTACGTTTTGCAGCTAGTGAGAAAATGTAAAAGTAGAAAGCTGCGGACCCTCGTAGGGTGTCAAATCACCCTGGAAACTTTTTACTCACGTAAATAACTGTTTAAAACACTATAATGAAACTTGTTGTGTGTTTTGGGACCTTTGATAAAATGATATTTTCTCTCTCTTCCCTTCTCTTTCTCTCTCCTGGGTTTATAAAATGTAGAAAAATGAAATGCAATGAATACATGTTTCTAGATTTTTTATTTCGATTGGCAAATGGTAATTAATTTCTGATGTAAATGGGAAACTGAAAAATGACAATTATGATTGATTAGGGTGGATACCATGCCAGCGAATTATCGCTGATATCATGCTCACGTGGGTTTTGCGGGTGGATGAATGACGACGAAGAAGGCGATGTGAAATTTAATTATTATTTTTGTAACTCTTATAGGTCATTGCAAAATGAATAACTGTGTAAATTAGTCTCTTGTTACTGAAAAATTATAAATGAGATTTGCTAACATGCATGATATGCTAGTTTTTAAGGATACTTATGGAATGTACTTCTAATCACCAGCTCAATTTGATTTTTAGCTGTGTATGGCAAAAAGGCTGTTTGGTTTATACTTAGTAAATTGGAATCGAAGTTAATACACTGTAGTACCTTCTCAGTATTTAATAAATGATTAAATTAATATTATAGGGTTACCTTCTTACCTTGCAAACACAGTAATGAGTTTTAATGGGAACACTCAACCCTAATAAAATATTCGTGCATGACTTGCCTGTAGATGTGATCCTTTCCTACCATATAAGAAATTTAAAACCGAAGAACGACCTTAACCTTTGCACCTGATGAGACCTCATAGGTTAGGTAAATAAAACCCCTCGTTGGAGTTTACCGTCATAGCCTTTTGTCTAGCAACAGTGTCGCAAACCCATATTTAGGAAGGTCATGGTCCAACCTATCTGGAGTTTGCATTTTCCTTCTAGATTTGGCATTCGCGAGAAGAATGTCCTCTCTTCAGGTCCGACACCAGGTTGAGTGGTGAAGATCGCCTTAGAAGTCACCTTATGAGTCCTTGTTCGAAGGAACGACTAAGCAGTGCAACCCTGGATTCTATCAAAATAACACCTTGGTATGTCCTTGAATGTGGTTTAGTATAATTTTGTCCACCTGCCTTAAACTCTTATATAGTTGAGGCGTAGATCATTGAGTGCATAATGGAAGAAACCAAACCTCAGCTGATTAGGAGGTGTCACTTGTGGTTCGTGTATGGTTTACAATTCTTCCGACCTTATACCTCTTCAAGATGGTAGTCAAATACTTATGTAACTCCTGATTTCACAACAATGCTATGAACGAGACCATAGTGCGATGTATAAGCATATCCTAAGATGAGAACGAGATTTAAGATTAGGATGGAGGTCACTCATGAAGTCCTTAAAACTTAATTAAACATAATCAAATGTTTCAAAGAATATGAGTCACCTTGGTGCTACCAAACTATGAGAAAACAAAAGATATGTATATATAGATATATATAAATCTTGTTGGAATTCAATAAGTTTCAAATTATAATAACAATGGTAGAGAAATAAATTCAGTGTGAATCGAGAATCATTTTGGTGCAAGGTTTCCCTGTATCTAATATCTCCGTCAAATCCTTGATTTCGTTCTGGACATCAAGTCACTTTCGCTTTAGTGTAAGGGTAAGACTGTAGCCTTTAAATAAATGTTTGAGAAGCAAAATCTTAACATAAGAATGAGAGAATTAAAATCTTGTAGGCATTTTGAAATATGGAAAAATACTTATGTAAGTTCTGAAGATTGTTATAAGGGTAAAGAGCAAATTAAATGGTTGAACAATAAGTGAACTGTGAAACGAATTTTCAGGACATGTAGGTGGAAAAAGGGAGAAAATCATGCTTACCTAATAAGGATCTTGGGAAGTTAGCCGTAACTAAAATACATTTAAAGTAATGATTTGTCGTGGGTTTGCCGTTCCTAAAGTCACGTTTCTTGTGGTTGGGTCTTTGCTAGTATTCGTTCGTTGGGAAGAGTGTGGTATCGACATGTCGATGTCGTCTGCATGTGTCTATGTGAGTCGATGACTTATGTGATTGTCGCATGTGTGTCGAGTTCTGTACTTGGAGCCCTTACTGTGTTGTGTGTCGTGAGCAATGTAAGTCAAAAAAAAAAAATCCTGGTATTTTTACTGTTGTATTTGGGTGTGTAAAATGTGGGCACTACAGACATATACCCCTATGTGATTATCACCGAGTGCCACACTACATTTTAGAGAGAGAGAGAGAGCCATATTCCTTGAAGGTAGGTTTCCCTTGTGCCAGTGCGAATCAAGATAACATGATACAAGTACTTTTCCCTCAAGATAAACATGTGAGATGAAATTAAGAAATATCCCCTCCTATCTAGTGAATAATGCAACCCAAATGCAATCCTTGAATGTTTCTTTTTCCCAAGTAGTAGATAGGAAGTAATAGCCCAACTTGCCCCACCCCTAATAATGGTGAGTAAGTCATGTACATATATGATTCCTTTGTTCGAATTTCGTCATTAACAACTAAAAATCCAACCCATAGTGATAAGAAATGTTTTACAAAAGATAACAAGTAATGTGGCATTTCAAATTTGAGAAAAAAGAGGAAAAGGATAGAGCAACCAAAGGGGACAAAGAGCGCATGGGCGCTCTTATCCCTAATGGATGGTATTGTCAAGGATACTTGGAGGATATAACAGAAAATACATAGTTGGGTCACATGTTGTCCAATGTTCAAAAGTAAAGTGTTCATTCGAGAAAAGTAAATGATAAGAGTATTAAAAGATAAAACAATGTAAAAGTAAAATAAGTGTTATTAATGTCTAGTTTTCTTGCTTAGGAATCATGCATATAATAACATATTTAGAGGCGTGATGTAAGTAGTAAGTGTGTGATTTTGTGTCTATATTTCCCCCACTTTATGTTGTGAATGAATATTTAGTAGCATAAAGTAGATAAGAAGAGAGTGCCTTATGGAGAGTCGAAAGGAGTATTTGATATGCGTTGACTGAAGATTGTGAAATGTGCATCGTGAAATCTAAGAGAGGATAAAAATCCTAGGGTGACTTTGTGTGCATAGTAGAAATAATGCATGTGTTTTTTCATTGAATATTCCCTTTTCCTGAGCGGATTTTGCTTTATATTAATTCTTGTTCCATTTGTGTGTTGCTTTTTTCAAAGTAAGGTTAGACTGCAAAAGAAGATAAATGTAGTCAATGCTCATGATAAATGAAATTGAAATTTAATTTGGTGAATGTCAAAATAGAAATGCGTATTGAAAAACAAGTGAATCAAGGATAGAATACACTTGAATGCCATGAGAGAAGAGATATAATTGTTTATGTATGTTTGTTGTCTTGGAGATGGTTGGAATAATACTAAGGATTTAGGTGCCATGGCGCTAAATTGAGAATTTAAGTGTTTTGTCGTTATATTGAGGATTTAGACATCCCGTCGCCAAGGGAATATTATGGGGAGAGTTTTAGGATTTACCCTCTAAACTTTAACGCTTCCCCATGGATAACTGTCACTGTATATGGTCACAAATCTAGTAGAAACTGGTCATGAATGACAAATATTTCCAGGCATATCATTATCCTGCATATGCCCTAGGTGTCATTCCTTATTTGATCCCGAGAAAATAGAGTAATTAGTTCCCTTGCTCAAAGTATGTAACTTTCCACTTGATTTTGTTCTTGTTGTACCTGATAGTAACCTGTAACTAAGTATCTATTGCTGGATTTTGGAGAAACTGTCACTAAAAACCTGTTAAACCCGTATTGTACATATTTTTAGCCCAGACACTAGCACCCATCATTCCTATCTGCATTGAGTGCTTATGTCTCTGTTGTGTTTTTGGCCCAATTTTGATTTGAACCTATTTTTAGCTCTTGTTTATTTTGATTTTACTTTGTACATGAGAGGGTGAAATAATCACCAATAATTGCCCCCACTCGTTTGGGGCGCGTGAGATGAACCAATGCAAGCGTGACCCAAACGAGGAAACTTGAAGCTTATGTGCACATCTGAAATAGAACTCCTACACGGGAATAAGGAATGTGCATGGTAACTACCATGACACATTAAAAACAATTGGAAAGAATGACAAAAAGTGTTAGTCACAAGCAAACATGACATGATATAATAAAAAATAGTCAAAACATACAGTAACATGGAAAAATATCCAACGAGTAGATGGTTGAATTTATGGGACACCACTCAAGATGTCGCAAGACACTTCAAGCCTTCAAGGTTATATAAGCAAAAGAAACAATCAACCACATGGCATAACCCGTAAACAATTACAATCAAGACACACACACACACACCCACATATACAAGATATGAGCAAATCAACTAACCATAGTTGGAAGGAAGCTTGTAAGACAAATGTTACACATGAAGCATGAGCGTTAACATCTTAGAAAAATGATAGCATGTGAAAATGTTTATAAGTGAAAATAGGAATGAAAGTAGTAGATGTTGCAATGATAGAGCCCAAATGTAGAGAAATAGGAGCCTCAACGGGACTGGTAGGGAACAATGCCAAGCATCATATATTGTCGATAACCTGTAGGCATCCTACATTCACCTCAAGAGTACCATGTGAATGCATGTGTGTATGGAAAAAGGATAGAACATACTATGCATCAAAGTAGCATGGAAAACAATGTGCAACATAGAATAGTATAAGCAGTAAAAATACATTGAATCAAGAGCTAAGCTCGTATTTTTTATTTTTTGTAAATATTTGAATGTTTTTGAATTATTAGAATATGAAATAAAATGACTAGGAGAGGGGAGAGAGGTTTCCCCAGTGTATGTGTGAAAGGCAAGGTCCATGTAAGTAAATGCACGATCAACAATCATGTTTGAACCTAGAATAAGAGTGCTTCATCAGGTTACATAGAACGTAACACAAGAGCTACCATAGAACAATGTTAACAAGATGAGGGGAGAACCATATGGAGTCCAAGATCCCAAATACATGAGTAAGAAGTGTATAAACAATAAGAGTGTGTCCATTAGGAGAAAATAGAATAAGTGGAACATTGGGCTTCATTGGAAATAGTGGAAATATTAAGTGCCAACATAAAGATCAATGTGTGAGTCAATAGATGTGTAACATATATAGTCTTTGGGAGGCTCATCAATATCAACCAAAAACAATGGAGGGAGAGACACAAGACTCAACATAAGCAATAGGTGCAATTTGGGAAGATTGGAAACATTAAAGATATATGTCATAGCTCCTATGATCGTATATATAAGTGTGGAAAGACGGGAATTGATTTCCCCCATGGATGTAACAAGATGAGGTGCAACCATAGTAAATGAATCATGCATAGAAGTTTGGAAAGTGTGAGCATTATGAATTATAGGCGGATCAACACACCGTGTTCTAACTTGTGATGAGGAAGGTGCAGGACTGATGTAACATTAGAATCAATAAGCATATGATCATTAGAAGTGCATCTAGAGTTGTGCCAAGTAAAAAAATTGAAAGCCATGGTCATGGTGACATTGTGAAGGGGATATGAGTGTCTCCCAACACCTTAGGTATCGTAGATGTAGCAACCATCATAGGGGAATAAAGTTCTAGATATAGGTAAGTGTGCAATAATATGCATTAGGGATTGAACATCATGTGGATGAGAATGAGACATAGTGGGAGGAGTATCATGGGTGCCAATAGAAAGTTCATCATGTAAACCAATAACATTGTAGTCCATCATTAGAGAAGAATGATGTGTAATGTAAGTAGTAACTTCATTATCATGTATGAGAGGGATATTACAAATATTAGCAACATGAGGTATGGAATCTATTGTAGCATTATCCATGGAATAAAGTATTGCAAGGGCATTGTGTGTAATGAAATGAGTAGAAAGGACTGCATGCATAGTATGTAACCAAGGATGACCTAGAAGGATATTATAAGTGAGATCATTAGGCATAAAATGACATAGAACATTAAGGGTGCATGGTCCTATAGTAATAGGTAGAAAGATTTCTCCTAACACTTTCCTAGGTGTGTTTTTAAAGCCACAACTACATAGTGTAGATGGAGTGAGATCAGCAACATAAAGTCCTATTTGATGGAAAAAAAAATGTTGCATACATTAAGACCAAATCCATTATCAACTAAAACATGCTTAACAAACACATTACAAATTTGAACCTGAATATAAAATGGGGAAGCATTGTCATAAATTGTATGGTAATCCATAAAAGAATTTTACACGAGCAAGCCAAACATAAATATAGATTTGTATTGAAAGTGATGTTGATAAATAACCATTGTCATTAAATGAATGAAATTGTCATATCTCAAATTAGAATTAGAATTTGGAAAAAAAAAAAAAAATTTGAATCTAATGATGTAAAATAAAAACCTCCAAGGGATTTTCTCAAAAGTTTATATTTTTCAAATTATGCCTTAGTTACCAAAAAGTGTAATTTTGAAAATTGTGTAAATTTTTTGGGCAAACAAAAAGAGGTTTTTGTTAAATATGTAAAAATTAAAAATAACCTCAAAGTAATTGAAAATAGATTCATTATGCTCGAGATATGAAATAAAAGGTGATTTGAAAATTAGGAGCCCTAGAGCATTTATTTTATTGATGAAGTTCATTTAATTTGGATGCTTAATGTTGTAAAAGTTCTTTAAAATGATTATGTTTGAAGAACCATGAAGGCCTAGTGCCTTATTATTTGTATTTTGTATTTATTAATTGAAAATGATGTTATTATTGATTGAATATTTTTGAATATTTTGTTGTTTGGAATAAAGTGAAATTATGCATTTTTTTTTAGTGACTTATTGTATGATTGAATTTGAAAGTTTAGTCCTTTTTTCTTTATGATCAATGTTGTTTGATTAGTTAATCCTAAGTCAAATGTAGACATGAATTATTAGTACCTTATGGATTAAAGTGTTGATTGGTAAGGGATATATATATATAAGTCCATTAATCTATTGAGATAATGGTAAACTAATATGAATTTATAATTCATATATGCTAAACCTTATTTACGATTGTGACAAGTAATGTAATATTATGTGATAAAGAATGATATTGTGTTCTTATCGGGGTTATACCCTATTGTGTCATTATGAACTTGTGAATAAGATATTAGTCCTTAAATGGAAGAAAAGGAACTTTCTTATTATGTTGAAAATTACATAATGTATGAATCTTAACCTATGTTGATAATTATATCTATAAAGTTGATTGGATATAAGATCTTATTAAAATGTGAACCAATGTATGGTAATTGGAATAATAACAAGGTTATGCTAAGATGAGGTTAATTGATAAAGAAGTCACTCAATTTACATAACATCTATACAAATCTGATTTATACTTATTTTATGGACTTAAATAAATGAGACTTATATGTTGTCCTTTACTTATTTAAATCAGATTGATTTTTAAGGTTTAATGGGCTAATGGAGAAATGAATAATTAAAATCATTAAGATAAATGCATATTTGATCTACATACCTTCAATTTATGAGAAGGTGCATTATGATCCTTTCTTTAAGGATTAATCGTATCAAACTTAGTTGATCCTTAGGTATGTTACCTAATGTTAAAATAAACTAATTAACAAGCTAGGAAATTAAGAAATTAATGAGCTCGTTAAGTATGTCAGTTTCGTTATCAGAACTAAGTGGATTTCTATCACAACATAGTTATTGCTACACAGTACCCACTTAATGATGTAGGTCATTAGGTGGATACTGATGTGAAACAACCACTTTTATGCCTCAATATCCCACTAACTCTCTCTAAACAACTATCATAAAGTGAAATTTAGGTCATTATTTTACTCTAAACTGTGATAGGCATATAGCCTAGTGTTGATGTCAACTTATGTTGACCTAGGGTGAATAAACACACCCAAATCAATGTAAGTCGATTGAGTATGTCTACTTACCCTTAGTCACCATAAGTAGATCTATCCACACTAGTTTATGTGAGTTGTCCCTATTTAGTGTGAAACATAGACCTAGAAATTGGTTGAAAAAGTCAAAGGAAGTCTAATCTAGATAATAGTTTTGAGTGGGGTGAAAGACATATTCCTTTTATGATGAGTATGTCATCTAGGAATAAAAACATGGTAAACATGTTTTAAAATTTGGCCAAAGTATCAAAATTGTTGGTTGCGTTGTCTTATGTCACCTAGTCTAAGGTTGCATGATATCAGATGAGTATCAGTAATAGATACTCAGATAGGCATTCTTAGACATTAACACTTGATTGACCCTTAAAGGGTGAAGGAACCAAAAGTATACTTTGTATACACATGAACATAATGAAACATGAGAGATCGGTTTAACACCGAGTCATGAAATGAGAGATCGGTTTACACCGAGTCATTATAATTGCATATGGTTATTGTTATGTGATGGATTAGCAAGGAATGTTTGTTCTAAATTATGTGAATTTAGAACAAGTGAACATTATGTTTTTTTAAAAAAATTCCCCTATTTTCTGAAGTCATAAATGAGGATGTTACATTTTGGTATTAGAGATGAAGGTTGTAGCTCTTGGACCTATTTGAGTCCATCTCGATAAAAAACTTAATTTCTTGTTAACAGAAAATGGTTAGAACAAGGGGACATGTGCTGCAAATAACCACCTCCGGTTGGTTGTGAGTGAGCTACATCTACAACAAAAACTTGATGAGATCCTTGTTGCCCTATTGACACAAGAGATCATCTTGTTGTACTTGAACAACAAGTAATGGGAAATGAAGAAGAGGAGGATGAAGTTGATAATAACAATCAACCACCTCTAGAAAAATAATGTTAATTGGAAATCTGGTGGTGATAATAATAATAATGCAGCAAATAACAATGTTGCAAATGCCAACAATAATGCTACAAATGCAAATGCAAATGCACCTAACTAGCCTAAAAATAAGAAGGAAAGGTTGGAAGTTAACTTACTAATGATATAAAAAGGATAAGTCCACCAAATTTTGATGGTACTACACTGGGAGATGGGGCTGAGAATTGGCTCAATGAAATGGAGAAGTACTTTTACAATAAGGAACTTCTCGGAAGAAACCAAAAGTAGTATGGGGAGCTTATCAACTTTCCCATGAAGCATCTTCTGGTGGGACAACCATAAGGTTGAATTGAATATTGATGAAGAAAACATCACTTGGGAATAGTTTAAGGGCTACTTTAGGTAGCGTTGGTTGCCACAACTCTATTATGATAAGAAAATGATGGAATTTCATAACTTAGTTCAAGGAAAATTGACTATAACTGAATATTGGGAGAAGTTTACCAAGCTTCTCAAGTATGTACCACAATACCAAACTGATGAAAATTTTAGAATATGTAAGTTCATAATGGGATTGAATCCTATCATAGGTGGAGAGGTAGATGTACACAACCCAACCACCATGGAAGGAGTTGTAGAAAAATCCATAAGGAAAAACATAAATTGAAGGTAATTTTTGTGCATAAGGAAGAGAATCGAAAGAAAATCTCCAACTCTTCTTCATCACTTGCACCTAAGAAGGTGGCATGGAAAAATTTTGGCACTAAAAATAGGTTTGGGGCTGAAAATAGTAAGAAAACAAAACAAATAAACTGCTGCAAATAACAGAAATAATTTTCAAAAGAATAATAATAATGGGCAGAAAACTTACGGTGGCCAAAACAGTAATTACAAATGAGAATAAGTTTGAGCCTAAAAGGGACCTGTTGGGGGTTGTTATAACTATGGAAAGGACCATTACAAATCAATTGCCCTCTAAAAAAAAATGACAACAACAACAACACAAGATACATGTTGCAGTAGTTGATAAGCAAGTTGAAAAATAGGCTACCCATAGAAGTGCTAGGTAAATTATTTGGTATATACTGTAACTATAATTTTTGATACTTGGTGCTATTGAATGCTTTATTTCAAATAAATTAGCTTCAAAATTAAAAATAAAAGATGGAATTATGGAAAAATCATGGACTATTCATTATGGGAATAATGTTGTCCACATTGTTAATAAATGTCTTTTTGGCACAACCTTAGAATTACCAAGTTTTACTACAAGAAGTAGACATGTATGTTGCACCTTTAGGGTCATATGATGTCATAATTGGTGTAAATTGGCTTTTTGATCATAAAGAAAAGGTTGATTGTTTTGAAAAACACATAAGATGCCTTGATGATATGAAAAAACAATAGACATACAAGGAGTAAAAAGAGAAATTTCAGTTAGAAAACTATCAACCATGCAGCTTAAGAAGGCAAAAATAAAGGTTGCATGTTATATGTAGTAAAAAATATAAAAACAAATAGAAGAAAATAGTGATTTTATGGAAAAATACCCATTGTTATGAGAGTACAATGATGTGTTTCTGGAAGAACTACTGGTCTTCCACCGAAACAAGAATTTGACTTCACTATAGAAATCAAACCTAGAATTGAACCTATTTCCAAGGCACCTTACCACATGACTACAACTAAGTTAGTTGAACTAAAGGCACAATTACAAGAAATTTTGTCTAAGGGTTTAATAAGACCGAGTGTCTCACCTTGGGGAGCACACGGTAATATTTGTTAAAAGAAAGATGAAACACTTAGACTTTGTATTGATTATGAATGTTAAACAAAGAAACAATAAAAAATAGATATCCTCTTCCTAGGATTGATGATCTATTTGATCAGATGTGTGGTGCATCAGTTTATTCAAAGATAGATCTATGATCTGGATATCATCAATTGAGAATCAAAGATGATGACATTCATAAAACAACTTTTAGAACAAGGTATGGGCACTATGAATTCATTGTTTTACCTTTTGGTTTAACAAATGCACCTACAAATTTCATGAATTTGATGAATAATATCTTTCAAGAATACTTGGACAAGTTTGTACTTGTATTCTTGGATGATATTCTTATCTATTCTAAAAGCATAGAGGAGCACAATGAACATTTAAGGATTGTACTTGAGATTTTAAGAAAGAGAAAATTGTTTGGAAAATTGTCAAAATGTTCCTTTTATGAAACTAAAGTACATTATTTGGGACATGTTATAAGTAAGGATGGAATATCAGTTGATCCATCAAATATTGCAGCCATAATTGATTGGCCAACACCTAAGAATGTTCATGAAGTTAGAAGCTTCATGGGGGGCTTTGGATATTATAAAAAATTTGTTAAGGACTTTTCAAAAGTTTTTTGCCCCAATTACTTCATTACAAAAGAAAGACAAAATTTTTGTTTGGAGTGATAAATGTGAAGCAACATTTAAAACACTAAAAGAAAGTTAACTACAACACCTATTTTGATTGTTTTAGATCAAATGGAAGCTTTACAAGTAGTTACAGATGCTTCGGAGAAGGATTAGGGGTATATTACTTCAAAATGATCATGTTATAGCATATGAAAGTAGAAAACTCAAGTTACATGAGTTGAATTATGCTCCCCATGACCTAGAGCTTGTTTCCATAGTACATGCACTTCAAGTATGGAGACATTATCTCTTAGGTAAACCCTTTGAGCTAAAAACTGACCACCTTGGGCTGAAATATATTTTCACACAACCAAATTTGAATGCAAGACAATGAAGATGGTTAGATTTTTTTGTCTCAAGTATGATTTTGACATAAGTTACATTAAAGGTAAAGAAAATAGAGTGGTAGATGCACTAAGCCATAGGAAACATATTTCCATGCTTGTAACTTTGAGAACTCAGTTTAAAGATGAAGTAAAGAATGAAATGATGTCTGATCCATATTTTTAGCAAGTAAAAACAACACTTTGCATGTAGATTCTAATGATGCAAGATACAAAGGTTTTGAATCTTTGATAATGAAGAAATCCTAAGGTATGAAAATTGGGTGTATGTACCCTTAGAAAATGAGTTAAGGAAGAAATTGATGACTGAATTTCATAATTCACCTTACTCTAACATCCGGAGTGACAAAAATGCTTGTTGATGTAAAACAACAATATTTTTGGAAGGGGATGAAAAAGGACATAATTGATTTTGTTTCACATTGCCTTGAATGTCAGCATGTTAAGGCTGAACATATGCACCCAACTGGTTTATTGTACCCTCATAGCATACCACAATATAAATGGCAAGTAATAAGTATGGATTTTGTTCAAGGGTTGCCTATGTCTAAAAATAAGCATGATGTTATTTTAGTTGTGGTTGAAAAATTAACAAAAGTAGCTCATTTCATTGTTGGAAATCTAAAAGATGATTCACCTATCCTTGCAAAAATATTTGTTCATGAAATTTTTAGATTGCATGGTGTACCTGAGTTGATTATATTTGATAGAGACCCAAGAATGACTTCACATTTTTGGAAAACTCTAAATGCAGCCTTAGGAATGAAACTAAATTTTAGTTTCACATACCATCAGAAAAATGGATGGAAAAATAAAAGAGTAAATGTAATGGAAGATATGTTGAGAATGTATTGTATGGACCAATAGTACAAATGGGAAGAATACCTTCCTTTAGTTGAATTTGCATACAATAATACTTACCATTCCTCTCTAAAAATGGCACCTTTTCAAAGCATTATATGGATGAAAGTGCAGAACCCCTGTTAGTTGGGATAACATGAAGATAGAGAGGTAATTGGACCTAAAATGCTTACTGAAATGGAACAACAAGTAAAATTAATCCATGAATGATTAAAGGAAGTTGTTGATAGGTAGAAAAGTTATGCAGACCTGAAAAGGGTCGATAGAAAATTTGAACTTGGTGAAAAAGTCTTTTTTTATGTGTCAAGCCTAAAAAGAGCTCAATTACTTTTGGAAAAGTAACCAAGTTATCACCTCATTTTGTGGGACCTTTTGAGATTGTAGAAGTGATAAGTCATGTAGCTTACCACTTAGCATTGCCTCCCACATTGGCATGAATGCATGATGTTTTTCATATTTCTTTTCTTAAGAAATACATTTCAGATTTATCACATGTATTAAATTGGAATTCCTTACAGGTCCAAGACCCAGGAATAATCATGGTTGAACCCATAAGGGTGCTGGAAACTCACCAGTTGCACTTGTGAAATCATGAAATAAGTCAATGCAAGGTCAGTGGGACCAGTTTAATGAAGAAAGTGCAACTTGGGAGAATCTTGAGGACATGAAAACTACTTTTCCTCATCTGTTTGAACAAAATTAATTCTGATTTATGTGATATTTGAATATTTAGTTGAAAAACTATCTTTGATTTTTTCCATTTTGGGAAAAACACTTTTTTTTGTAAGTACTGGTACAACAATTTGATGTTGTAATAAGTTTTGAGAAACTTGAATTTTCTAAAAATTTGTTAACTGTTTGAGAATTTTATGGATGAATAAGTTATATTTATGCCTATGTTCTTAAATATGTATGTGGACTAAGTTAATCATCGGGATGATGATGCTTTTTAGAGGGGAGGTATGTAATGCCTCTGCCATGTTGATATATGTACTTGCTTCTATAATGGAAGTTTGCAAATGTTGATATGTGATTCTTGTTCTGAGTTAGTATACTCTTTGAACTATTGGTCATGTTTGTAGAAGAGATATCTATTTCTTGAAGAATATGATGTTAATCATACTTTGGAAATATTGTACTAATGTTGAATGATTATCATGTACTCACTAAATTGAGTTTTGAAGTACATTATGTGAACCTCAACTGTAAGAAGTAAATGTAGTCTTTTGGAACCATGTGGGTAAGTTACCTAAGTTATGATATTAAATTTGTTCCTTAGACTATTGCATTTATATATAAAAAGAATGGACCATACCTTGGATCAATTTCAAGTGATCCAAGGCATGCCTTTGATCGATATATTATTATGATCATTGTTGTAAAGTAAATTTGACTTCATTATATTTTTGACATACCATCTTGTTTAGGCGTAAATGCATATAAGGTGTTTGGGGGGTGTTTTGTAACATCTTAAAACATTCATATTTAGATTAATTATATTTTGATTAAATGAATTTCAAATAATGATGCTCTTGTTTAATAGTTATAAAGGCTTAAAAACCTTTCTAAGGTGATTATTAATTATATCTAAAAGGGACCTAGATATGTTATAAATATTTCTGATTAATTAAACCCCTAACCTAAGTTGGAATGGTTATTATATTATTAACCTAATAAGGGGTCTAAATCCTAAACTAAATATCTATGAACCTGACCTAGACCTAACCTAAGACTTGAACCATGGTAAAACTAAAACCTAAGGGTTTAAGCTAAGTCAGTCAATTGGGCACCAACCCATGTTGTACTAAGAATTTAATGGCATTTAAATGGAATTGCTACCACCTTTGGAGGAAACCAAGTTAAACTTGGTGGGCACTAAACTCCAGGTAACTAAGTTATGGTTTTTGCATTGTTTAGAACATTTAGTTGTTTACTAAAGTTAACTGGTGGTTGGAAGATTCAATGGGGTGGGTGTTGGAAAACCATCCGACATCATTCCATTATCATATATTGATCTTGGAAAAGTGGAAAACCACCTTGGAAACATCGAGATGGAATGGTGGAAAGGAAAGAGAGTTGGTTTTACCTTTCATTTTGATTTTTGAGCTCAATGGCTCTACATGTTGATCTCCTATTTTTCAAACTGGTAGTTTCATTTTTTTTGCATTTACAATCTTTCCATTGCATGGTGAATTTAGAGGAAGGAAATTTATTGTTGAAGCTATAAAAATGAAGGAAAATAAGATGATGGGTTTTGGGTTGATTCTGTTGCAAAATTTTTTGTGGAATCTATTGTGAAATATTGAAAGGAAACTCTGGGAGCTTGGAAAATTTTTTAGAGAGCTCTACTAGGCATGATAGGCTCTAACTCATTATGATAATCTTCTCTATTTAATTATTTCATAAAAAAACTCTATGCTCTTCTTTGAAATTGCATTTTGAGTTTTGGGTTTTGTGGTTATGGTATTATTTCTACTTTTTCTAGTTTCAATATGATATATGTTGAATATCTGGTTTAAGTCGATTTTAATGACTCTGTGTGCTTATATGGACCTTGGAATACCTGGTTTAAATTGATTTAAATGACCTTGTTTTCATATATGGATTAAGTATTAGATTTTGTGAAAAGGCATATTGTAAGTTATTTATTTTTCTTGGTTTGTGTATTTGGTTGTGTGTAATACTTTTGTATTAAGTTTAAAAGATTGTTGAATATAGGGTTGATACCCACTTGAATAATGTTTTGGGTGCATTATTTTCTTGTTAAGATTTGGCATTAAACAAAAGGTTGTTTAGTTTTCTTCAGGTTGACTCATTGTAGGTTATTGATTTGGTCTTATGACCATATTTTGTGAATCTTGGTTCAAAACTTATTAAGACTCAAAAAGTGAGCCTTAACCCATTTTGGGTGTTAACAATTTTTGGAATATTTTAATCTCTCCATAAAGGAGAAGGTAATTGGTTATTGGTATGGATTTCTTCTCTTTTATTGTTTTGTTTTAAAACCACCCTTTTGGGTTCATTTTCTTGATCAAGTGGGTAATACTTAGATCCTTGGTCTTCTATGTTACTTCCTTTAAAGTTTAACTTTTTCCATTTTGGGGAATTCATTCAAATTTGGGTTTGATTTTTCTCTTTGAAGGCATTTTATGTATCTTAAATAATTTTTTCGATTTTTGATATTTAAATCGATATATTGGGCATTTTTTTTTTTTGACCTCTACTTTTTTCTTGGTTTTATAAAATATTAAGGATGATACCTAGTCAAAATTATTTGAGATCTTTATTTTGGGGTTTTTATTTTTACCATTTGGTGATTTTTTTGGACATGGGTCATCAAGTTGACCCCTAAGGATTATATTCCATGTTGTGGTTTAAACCCTTCCTTGTATCGAACTTAGAATCATTTAATCATTTTTTAGTTTTTGATTTTTAATTGTTAACTTATTAGGTTTTTCAATTTTTGTTTGAAATATTTGAACATTTGAATTGATCATAATAATCAGCTTATTTTGAATGAGTTAGGGGAATTTATTTTTTGAGTTCAATCCATGATCTTGATTTTTATAATCATATATATCCTATTTTTATTTGATTGATTTTTTATTTGATTTTATATGATAGGATATAAATTTGATCATTATCATTTCATCAAATTTGTAAATTGTTACACTTTTTTTTATGGTGTAGTTGAATTTTTATGGCCGTTTTTTTATTAAATTTATTGTGGAAAGTTAGGTGTAGCTCATTATTACATATATTTGTAATAGACCTTCTTTTTTGGGTTTTTATATTTATTTCATCTTTATGACTTTCATGAAGATTTCATTGATGGTTGAACCCTTTTTAGTTTGATCTCATTATATTATATTCGGTTCATATTGAACCACTTTGATTTGATAATAGTATCATTTATCAGTCTTTGTGATGGGAACTTTGTTGATAGATAATGAAAGGAAAATAACTTTGATTTGTTTATCAAGTTACATTTGATTGTTGAATGGATATTTGGATATTTATTAGTCTTGTTATAATTTCTCATTGCAGTTATAAATGATATCATTAGGATAACAAATGAATTCTATGACTGCTATGTAAATGACTTACTCTTCTTATTTGACTAGCATACCAATTGATTATTTTGTTGTGTGTGCTGAAGTAATTTTTTAGATAAGTAAATATTAAAATGAAGGACATGGTGTTGGATTTCAAACATATAATCTATAGGATTATATGATTGAAATCCTAACACTTTTACCTTATTTTTGACTTTAAGGGTCAAATGGACTTAACTTACCTTGATTACTAAAATTTTATTGATATAGTTAATTGGTTCATAAATGTGACTTAAATTTGACTTTCCTTTTTTTATTTGGACATTGTGGCATTTTGGCATGCTTAAAAGAGTTGTTAGTATTTTGGAACTTTAGAACAATTTCATTAAAAAGCAGTGTTCCTTTCATGAAATTGTTAGATAGAAGCATATTGTTCTAATGTTTTAGTACTTATCATGCTCAGTTCTTGTGAACTGACACATGCTAACAATTTTGCAGATGGATTTCGTGAAAAGTGAAAGAAGAAAGACTTATAAGAAGTTGCATTTATTTTATTGATGAAGTTCATTTAATTGGATGCATGAATGTAGTAAAAGTTCTTGAAATGATTATGTTGAAGAACCATGAAGGCCTAGTGCCATATTATTTTGTAATTATTGAAAAATGATGTTATTGATTGAAATATTTATGAAATATTTATTATGGATGGAATAAAGTGAATTCTGCATTTTTTTTAGTGACTTATTGTATGATTGGAATTTGAAAGATAGTTTATCTTTTCGTTATGATCAATGTTGATTTGGTTATTTAATCCTAAGTCAAAAGTAGACATGACTTATTAGATACCTTATGGATTAAAGTGTTGATTAGGTTAGGAACTATATATATCTAAGTCCATTAATCTAGTGAGATAATGGTAAACTAATATGAATTTATAATTGATATGCTAAACCTTATTCGGTTGTGACAGTAATGAAATATTATGTGATAAAGAATGATATTGCGTTCTTATCGGGGTTATACCCTATTGTGTCATTATGAACTTGTGAATAAGATATTAGTCCTTAAATGGAAGAAAAGGGAACTTTATTATTATGTTGAAAAGTACATAATGAATGAATCTTAACCTATGTTGAAGTTATATCTATAAGGTTGATTGGATATAAGATCTTATTAAAAGTAAACCAATGTATTAGTAATTGGAATGATAACAAGGTTATGATAAGATGAGGTTAATTGGTAAAGAAGTCACTCAATTTACATAACATTTATACAAATCAGATTTATACTTATTTTATGGACTTAAAAAAATGAGACTTATATGTTGTCCTTTACTTATTTTAATCAGATTGATTATTAAGGTTTAAAGGGCTAATGGAGAATGAATAATAAAATCATTAAGATAAACACAAATTTGATCTGCATACCTTCAATTTATGAGAAGGTGCATTATGATCCTTTCTTTAAGGATTAATCATATCAAACTTAGTTGATCCTTAGGTACATTACCTAATATTAAAATAAAATAAACTAATTAACAAGCTGAAATAAAGAAATTAATGAGCTGTTAATATGTCAGTTTTTATTATCGAGAACTAAGTGGACATTTCAACATACATTATTGTTACATACACAGTACCCACTTAATGACACAGGTCATTAGGTGGATACTTGTGAAGAAACCATTATGCCTCAATATCCCACTCATCTCCTCTAACACAACTATCATAAAGTGGAATTTTAGGTCACTATTTTACTCTAAACTTGTGATAGGCATATAGCCAAGTGTTGATGTCAACTTATGTTGACCTAGGGTGAATAAACACACTTGAATTGACATAAGTCGATTTGAGTATGTTTACTTACCCTTAGTCACCATAAGTAGACTATTCGCACTAGTTTATGTGAGTTGTCCCTATTTAGTGTGAAACATAGACTTGGAATTGGTTGACAAAAGTCAAGGAAGTCTAATCTAGAGATGAATTTTCAAGTGGGGTGAAAGACATATTCCTTTCAACGAGTATATGCATCTAGGAATAAAAACATGGTAAACATGTTTAAAAATTTGGCCAAAGTATCACAAACTACTGGTTACGTTGTCTTATGTCACCTAGTCTAAGGTTTGATGATTTCGAGATGAGTATCGATAATACTAGATAGGCATCTTAGACATTAACACTTGATTGACCCTTAAAGGGTAAAGGAACCAAAGGTATAATTTGTATATAAATGAACATAATGAAACATGAGAGATTATAAATAATCACATTTGCATATAGAATAGCGCATTTGCATATAGAACAATGCACTTACACATAAAATAGTTCATTTGCATACTGAGAACAATGCATTTGCATACGAACATCACATTTGCATATAGAACATCACATTTGCATACATAACAATGCATTCGCACACAAAGCAGTTCATTTGCATACAAAACAACATATTTATATATATAACAATGCTTTTGCATAGAGAACAATGAATTTTACATAGAGCAGTGCATTTTCAAGTAAAGTGGAACATATGTCCTTGATTAGCACATTTGTTTTATTTTGGTACATTTTATTTATTTATTTTTTCCTATCTTCCGAGAGCCATAACTTTTGATCCCGAACTCAAAACGAATCCATTTTTTTTCCTAGAAAGGTATTGAAAAGATATATGCATTCAAAGTGTTAATTTAGTATTTTGGAAGATAATTTATTCATGGTTTTCATTTTCCTAAATCTTGTTATTTTAACTACACATTAAGTTATATTTTCTTGTTCCAAACTACTAACACTTTGTGTGCAACTTCCTACGCTTACCAAAGATAAAAATCAATCTAAAACTACTAATCCTTTTTGTTTTGTAGCTCATTTAGTCCAAGACATTTGGGGTTATAATCAAACTACTAATATTTGTTTTGTAGGGCCTCCTCTTGAAGACCCCATTACATAATTTTTAATCATTTTATCTTGCATTTATCATCATTTTTGAGTGTTTTCCTTTGTTGTTTTTTCATCCCAAAGATAAAATCGTGTATGCTTTCATCTCACGTCTTAGGGTGATATTAAGGATAAAAAGTGGCCATCATTCCCATTTTTATTTTTAGGGAAACTTGTGGAGAATTTATATCCACACACTTGTCATAGTACTTAGGGGTCTCATGACCATGGGCTTCATCTCCACGCACATAGACACACCTCATGTTCCGGTGGGGTATATTAATTCTTGGACAATCTGTCATTATTGGCTAAGTGCTTTCTTGTTTTAAGAGTTGCATGAAGTGAGGGGCTTCCATGTCCCAACATACATGCCTTAGACATCATCCTTACAACACGGACTTGGGCCCCACATACATGCAAGGTATATCGGGAAACCCCTAGAGAACTCGTACATCCTAAACTAGGCAACCTCTTGGCCACGTATTGAGCTATAATGAAAGGAGGCCGCACTCCCTAAGATCACTCGCTATCTCGACCCCGCATTGAAACATAGGTGTAGAGCTAGTTTTGGCACCACCTTCAGTGTGTGGTATTGAAAGCGAGCTATAGCTTGATTGCAATCCCACTTCACTAGTTAGGGTGTGTGTAACATGTTTTATGTGTGTTTTTAACACCCTTAAACCATACCATTAATTTTAAAATTAAATTAATCAAACATTATCATAATCATCCATCCTTAATCACATAATCTTAACCCTAATCGTATTACTAGCCTTAATCAACCAACATAATCCAAACTAAGCCACCCACACATCCTATTAAACCATGGCCTTTTATCCTCAATCCCCATCCTATCCAAATCAACACCCAAACCCCTACCTATTTTAAAAATCCATCAACCAAGTTATCCCATCATCTCCCACCCATAAAATTCAACCATATCACTTTGACCATGAAGTCCCACATACCATCCAACACATTAACAAACAAATCTCAAACTTAACATCCTACCTTAACCAACCCTCTCCCCGTCATCCAAATCAACCATCCCATGTCAATCCTAACATCCTAAAAACCATCCAACAACTTAATCAACAAATATCCAATCTTAAATCTTCAATCAACCAATCACCTCTTAAACCATCACCTCCTAACCAAACCCATCCATAAATTCCTCTTCCTAAGATCCCTACTCCTCACCCCATTGACTTCCTCCTTAAGGAAACTGAATCATCTCAATACACACCCCAACCTAATCAACATAAACCATTATCCCCACAAGGAAATTACATCAACTTTTACAACCTCGCTAAATTTGACCTAGACCAAGAGGACCTCGCTTATGTCCTCACTAATTTAACCACAAAATCCAAACCCACACAACCATCATCGTTAACCCCCAAATCCCTATCAATCATCATGACCTACACCTTCATTTCATAAAAACTCATGAAAATAATCCACCATTATCCAAAACCTCAACTCCTAAATCCAATCATCATAAAACTTATAATCAAGTCCCATTCACATATCCAACACAATCAAAAAACTTCATCAAAAAAATCCCCACATCTCATCTTAGTCCTCCATCCTCTTGTCATCTTATCACCCCAATTGATCCTACAAAATTTCTCATAGATAGTCCCACATCCGCTAATCCACCATCAAATTTAGTCTCTAATCATATTTCATACCCTCCATCACCTATGCCCAATCCTATCAAAACTATCTCATCCACCATGACTCCTAAGTCACCCTCATCCTCTTCTACCCATAATCCTATACCATCAATGTGGGTCCTATGCCACCATCATCATATAATACTATCTTCACCCCTTCTTCACCTAAACCAAATACTATCCTATCCACTAATCCTATTTCATCTCTACCATCCCCAATCTTCAAACATCTAACGTGACTCCTAAGTTACCAACTCCCACACCTAACAAATCAAATTCCATTCCTCTCAAATATCCTACCCAATCTAATAAGGCTCCAATGCCACCTTCATCTAATTCATACCCTAAATCAACTAAATCTAATGTGGTTCCTATACCACACCCATATCCCAAATATCCTTCATCCCCAACTTCACCCAAATATAATGTGATCCCTATATCATACCCATCCCCTTCATCTAAATCTCCCTCATCTTGCTCATCTAAGTATACCCCATCCCATTCATCTACATCTACTAATCCCAAACAACCTAATCATAAACCAAAACAATCTACTAAATCTACTTGACCTCAAGCCCAAACCATCCGATTCGGCCCCCAAGCCTAACATATCCCCTTCATCTTCTAAACCACACCAATATAATCCAATTCATAAGTCAAAATAAACCACAACATTTCTTAATCCACCCAATCTCACACCTTTACCACATAATCCTACACCGTTACTCCCTACTCCTTCCAAATCATTACTTCTACTCCATCCAAACCATTTAACCCAAGCCACTTCACTCCTTTAGGAGAATTTTTGACGACCATCTTCCATCGCCTAAAAACCTTCAATATGATCATCCATCCCTAATAAAATCAAGTGATAAAAAACTTCCACACCATCTTGGTATCGGGAACAATATTATTGTGACTTCCATTAAACCCATGGACATTCGACCAATCATTGCATGTAATTTAGGTATTATATCCAAAAACTAATTAACAGAGAATTCTTATCCTTGTACCTCTATAACCACTACCTTTCCATCCCAATACCATCCCTAACAATTGTTCATCATCAAACCCCACTCAACATACAAACAACGTCATCCCTCAAATATCATCATATATCCAAACATCCCTCACCATTCAAAAACCAAAACAAATATCACCCCCACCATTTGTTAAGTCCTTCCTCTTAATGGATGAAAAAATTAAAACCTCTAGTCTCATGATGACCACATAGTATCATCTCCTTCATCCACTTAATACCCTATATCCAAAAATATGTTCGTTAATATGAAACATTGAGGAAAATTATTAGGCATCCATGAACAAGGAATTGGTGAACCTATCTCCCTTCATCAAAATCTAGGTCATCTAGGCTTAGGTATAAACCTAACACTAACAATGTCCCTCCCAATGCTCCATAAAAACCCATTTCTACCACTCCTCTTATTAATCCTACCATCCTAACCACTCGTCTCAATCACACATCATTTAATCCCCCTGACTACCAAATGACTAAAAAATGGATTGAGCACATAATTCATCACCTATGCACGAATGTTTTTCATTCACACCCATCCTCCTTCCATTCAATATCCAAATCCCTTTGCATCTAATACAGTCTTATCCATTCATATCCTCTTCTAATCCATTCATTTGAATACTTGATCATCTTGATCACACATGTTGTAAGCCAATAGTACTTATTACACCCATGTGACCTTGGTCCATCATTACCTCCAACATTCCAACTTCATTATCCTCCTAGAGATCCATGCACTTTAACACACTTAATAAACTTGTGGTGAAGACAATTGTGTGCATATTTTGACACTCCATCCAATGTCATCACTACACTCATTTCCATCCCCCTATCGATCCATTGGTGATTCTCGACCCTTGAAAGTTCTCAAGAGAGTGGAACCTCTTAATAAAAAAATAAAAAAGCAAAACTCATATCACAATTAAAAACTTCCAACCAAATCCACCTCAATAATCTCTATAGGGTGTTTCCAGCAACTCTCTTTGGGCTATGGGCACTGGCTATCGATCTGAGAAATGTTGTGAAAATAATTAGATGTATCTTCATCGGGGATATGGACACTTGGCTGGCAGCGGAGCAATGCATGGCTTAACCTTACGTTCACCTTCCATCAACCTATTTGAATTAATCACCCCTATACATTGGCTAGTTTTCTTCACATACTACCCATTAATTCTTCACTTCAAGTGGTAATTAACCATCATAATAACACACACTTTGATCTCGTAGAGACATAAGGCTTGCATGTTGCTAGGTATTATTTAGACCTTGGTCACACTTTTGTTTTATTTCACTATTTCCTTACAAAAATTGTTGGTAGGATCATATTTTTTTCATCACTAATATCATTTTCCTTCTATCCATCACATCCATATCCTTTTTCCCATCTGTACACAACTAATGATCCTCTCCTTTTCATCCAATCCTCCTCATTTACCTTTTCCGCCATCATCATCTTGACTAGGGAATCCTTTCCACCATCTAATAGGGACACATCCTCACTTCCCATCCTACCCTAAACCTTGGAGAAAATTAAACACATTCATCCATCCAAAAAGGCCACCCTACATTACACTTGGGGGCACACTACATTTATCCCTCAATCCATATTCCTATACGGGAGAATATCTTATCATCTTCCATGTCTCCCATCTTATCCCATCCCTCATCCCTCATCTATCTATCTCCCATCCCACATCCCATCTAATCCTAACCAATCAAACCATCCCTATCCTATCCAATCTATCCAATTTCCCTCAATCCTTCCCTCTCATCCTATTCAAACATGCCCCATGACTTATAGGAGAAAGTTGCATCCCACCTTACATCCCTTCTTATCCCCCATGAGCTATCCCATCCCAAATCCTTTCATCTTACCTATCCTCAACCATTCCCCCATCCCAAATCCAAAATTTCAACATCCAACATCAAATAATCTAAACATCCAAAAATATAAACATAAAAATCTAAAAATCCCAACATCACAAATCAAACATCAAAATCAAACATTAAATAATATAAACCTCAAAAATCCCAAACATCAACCATCTAAACATCTAAAATATGAAATATAAAAATCAAAACATTAAAACAATCCATAAAAACAAAAACAAGTACAAAAATACAATGTGTGTGTTTTTGGTTGGTCTGCATTTTCTCTTTTGGCCGATGATATGAGGCCGCTTTTGTTTCTTTTTCTTGTGCACGGTCCAATGATATGAGGACCATATTTTTATAATAACCGGTCCAATGATATGTGGATCATCATTATATTAGTTTGTCTAATGATATGAGGAGAAGGGCATTGTTAAATTCAATAATCATGGTCTTTATACCTTTATCCATCTTGCTCTATGCCACAATAACCACAATTCCTAATGATGATAACATTGGGCACTTTATGGTAGCACACCCTTCTAGAATAATATTTAATCATTATCATCATCCACACCTAATCCTCGTCATAATTTAACTAACTATCCAAAATATATATCCAAATAAAATTTCCCCTTGACTAGGGCACTATATAAATCATACATCTCCACCCTTGTCATACATCCTTGATCCCCAACATCTCCCAAATATCCTTCATCCCCAACATCACCCAAATATAATCTGATCCCGGTATCATAACCATCCCCTTCATATAAATATCCCTCATCCCCCTCATCCGAATCCACCCCATCCCCTTCATCCTCATCTACTAATCCCAAACAACCTCATCCTAAACCAAAACAATATGCTAAATCTACTTGACCCTAAGGCCTAACCTATCCCCTTCATCTTCTAAACCACACCAATCTAATCTAAATCATAAGTCTAAATCAACCAAACCATTTTATAATCCACCGAATCTCGCACCTTTACCACCTAATCCTACACCATTACTCCCTAATCCTTCCAAACCATTTAACCCAAGTCACTTCAATCTTTTAGGAGAATCTTTAACGACCATCTTCCATCACCTAAAAACCTTCAACATGATCATCCATCCCTTAATCAATTCAAGTGATCAAAACCTTCACATACCGTCTTGGTATCGGGAACAATATTATTGTGACTTCCATCGCACCCATGGACATTCGACCAATCATTGCATGAAATTTAGGTCTTATGTACAAAACCTCATTAACCAAATAATTCTTATCCTTATACCTCTATATCCACTACCTTTCCATCCCAATCCCATACCTAAAAATTGTTCATTGTCCAAACCCCACTTGACATCCAAACAACAACAGCCCTCCAAATATCATCGTACATCCAAACATCCCTCACCATTCAAAAACAAAAAAAAATCTCACTCCCCATCCTTTGTTAAGTCCTGCCTCTTAATGGATGAAAAAATACAACCCCGAGTCTCATGATGACCACATGACATCATCTTCCCCTTCCACTTCATACCCTATAGCCAAAAATATGTTTGATAATATGAAACATCGAGGAAAAGGCTTAGGCATCCATGAATAAGGAATTCGTGAACCCATCTCCCTTCATCAAAATCCAAGTCGTTTAGGCTTAGGGTATAAACCTAACACTAACAACATACCTCCAAACACTAACCCATTTCTACCACTCTTATTAATCCTACCATCCCAACCACTCATCTCAATCACACATCGTTTAATCCCCTACAAATACCAAATGACTAAAAATGGATTGAGCACATAATTTATTACCTATGCACGAATGTTTTTTCCTTCACACCCATCCTCCTTCCATTCAATCTCCAAATCCCCATTCATATAATCCAATATTATCCATTCATATCTCATGTAGTGCCCACATTTTTATAGCTCCAGTTATCTGTTGGTTCCTTTATTTCTAGACATGTTTTGATTGAGACTCTGATAGACTTTGGACATTTTACTATGATATTTTATCCTCATGGACATTATGGCATTTTGGGCGCATAGCGCCAATTGGACTAGATTCGTATACTGATATATTTCTTATGATGTTGATGACACTAACAGGGTTATATGATAGACTTATTGGTTAGATGTTAGTCTCTTGTGGTTGATTTGATTAATGATATAGTGTTTTGGATTTAATGATGGTAATTCTCATGCTAACCTAAGTGTATGTCGTTGCAATTTTATTTATGATTCATGGCCAACTATGTAGATAATTTTATTTATGATAAATTATGTTTATTATATTGATTGATATTGTGATGTTTTATGATGTTTATTATATTGAATGAGTGTGTTAATGTGAGTGTATGTATAAGAGAGCATGGGTTTTGGGCAGCATTCTACGCAATTGTGCACAAGTGGCCCACGGGCTGAGTCCTAACCATGCTAAATGTTTGAGGCCTTAGATTAGATGTATTTAATTGGGCACCATGGGTGAACCCCTCAATTGTAATGTATTATTGTTTTGTAAAATTAATTAGGTTTAGGGTGTGTTTTATTAAGTAAACTAGCTTAGGGGTTTAATGATCTTATCTTAAGTTAAGTGTTGGTTTTGGGAAGTGTGTGTGTGTTGGTAGAAGGGATTGGGGACCACATGTGAACCTTGGGTGGACCCCACACCCTCTACCCTTGTGCCCAAGCATGCCAAACCCGAAATTGGGTTATTTTGGGTATTTTTAGGGACCCCTTTTTAGTTTGGGGGTTCCCTTAGCATGAAAATGGGCCCTTGGACCCTACCTAATAGGTAGGGGGGCCTATTTCCAAGGTTTGGAGGGGGTTTCCCTCTCATTTAGCTCTCTTTAGTCACCATCCATGTAAGATGGTTGGGTTGTGTGAAAGTGTTAAAAGTTGCTCCACTTTGTTTTATTTTAGTTTTTGGTATTTTGGGTGAAAAGGGATAAAAGGTGAGTTTACTCTTACTTATTTGGTTTTTGGAATCTTTGACTCTTGAGAGGAGAGGGGGTGACACTTGTCACTTTCCCATTGGTGAGGAAACTTTTGAGCTCCTCTTCTTATTCTTCCTCATGTGGAAGGAATGGGTCTTCTTGGTTCATTTTTTTTGGGAGCACTTGGAGAATTTTGGGAGCTTGGAGGGGAGCTTGGACAAAGGGGAAAAGCTTAGAGTTTTGGAAAGCATTATAGAGGTAGGGTTCTTAACCTTTTTCCTTCTTAGTTTTGTTTATCTTGTAAACTATGCTTGATCAATAAAATAGTGTGTGAAATGATGTGTTGTGAAGTTGTATGGTGAATGTGGTTGTTTGCTTGTTCTTATTATTTTTCTTTGTTTTCTCTCCACCATCATTTGGAATGATGGTTTTTGGAGAATGTAGGGGAAGAGAGAGGGATTTCCCTCTCAAACCTCATGGTTGTAGGTCAAGCCATGAAGGTCCCTTCTCATCCCCTCATATGGTTTGAGGTGGGAGAAAGGTTCATATGGCTTGAACCTTTCCCCATTCTTGGTGAGGAAACCCTTTTGGGTTTGAAAATCCTCCCAAGAAGGATTTCTATAGCATAAGGAGGAATAAGGAGGATGAATGATTAGGAGGTATAAGGAGTTTTGTATATATATGTATTTATTGGTGCTCCTATGGTTGGACACCTTGATTTGGGCATCCTTCTTCCTCTCTTCCCCCTTGTGAGGTTGGCATTGTTATCCTCATGTTGTTGTTTTCATGTGTAGTAAGTGGTTAAATGGTCTTATGTTTTCTTGTTGTGTGTAAATCCCCTTTATACTTGTGCACATTGTGGAAGCTAGTTCCTCTCTCCCATGGGCTTGGGGGAGGCTAGCATGACTTCCAACCATGGAAAGGCATGTGATGATGCCTATTGGTTGGGTGGTAAACAAGCCATGTTCTCTCTTGGAGTTGGATTCTTGTAGGAGTATTGGAGTTGGAGCTCAAGTTGGAGATAGTTGAAGCCTCTTGCCATCTTGGTCATCCTCATCTTTTGTGGGCATTACCTTCATGTTGTAAATAAATGTGGCTTGTAAAGTTTCTCACTCTTGTATATAACCATTTTGTACTTATTGTTTCTTGAAAACATTGGTCATCACTAAGAAAGTTTCTATTTTATAGTTGCAAGAATCTTGTAAGATTGTCATTTGAGTTTATAATGAAACCAAGAACTTTTTATTTTCAATGCCTTCATTTGGAAGAATTGTTGTTTAGAAATATGCAAAATATATAGTTATGAAATATACACTTGAAATATTTAGTTGTGCATTACATATAAAATCTAAAAATTTAGTGTGCTAACATTTTTAAATTAAAAAAATGGCATTACAATATCCTCTTCCAATTCATTCATTTGAATACTTGATCAACTTGATCACCCATTTTGTAATCCAATAGTGATTATTACACCCATGTGACCATGGTCTATCATTACCTCCAACATTCTAGCTTCATTATCCTCCTAGAGATCCATGTACTTTAGAACACTTAATAAACTTGTGGTGAAGACCCTTGGGTGCATATTTTGACACTCCAACCAATGTCATCACTACATTCACTTCCATTCCCCCATCAAGCCATTGGTGATTCTTAACCCTTAAGAGTTATCAAGAGAGCGGAACCTCTTTATGTAATAATCCAATAAAGAAAAAAGCAAAAATCATATGTTATGATTCTCATGTGCGGATTTCACTAACGCCTCGAGGTTTTGGTGTAATGGTTCGTTACATTTGGTATCAGAGCACCCACCAGGTTCAAGTCCCGGCACGGGTAGCTACGTCGGCATTGCAGTGTTCGCTCGAGGCTCGTATAGGGCAAGGCGGGGTCCCGCTATACGGGCGCAAATCTAGCCGGGGTCCGGGCTACAGGGCGTGGTGGGATGTTATGATTCTCATGTGCGGATTTCACTAACGCCTCGAGGTTTTGGTGTAATGGTTCGTTACATCATATCACAATTAAAAACATCCAATCAAATCCACCTCAATAATATCTCTAGGGTTTTCTAGCAACTCTACTGGGCTATGGACACTGGCCATCAATAGAGAAATGTTGTGAAAAGAATCAGATGTATCTCCATCAAGGCTATGGATGCCTGGTTAGCATTGGAGTAATGCATGGCTTAACCTTCCGTTCACCTTCCATCAACCTATTTGACTTAATCACTCCATATACATTTTCTAGTTTTTCTTCACATATTGCCCATTGATTCTTCACTTCAAGCAGTAATCAACCATCATAATCTCACACACTTTGATATCATAGAGACATAAGGCTTGCATGTTGCCAAGTATTGTTTAGAACTTGGTCACTTTTTTGTTTTAGTCCACTCTTTCCTTACAATATGTGTCGGTAAGCTCATATTTTGTTCATAACTAATATCATTTTCCTTTTATCTTGCACATCCATATCTTTTTTCCCATCTGTGCACAACCAACGATCCTCTCCTTTTCATCCAATCCTCCTCATGTCCCTTTTACACCGTCATCATCATGGTGAGGGAATCCTTTCCACCATCTACTAGGGTATCATCCTCAATTTTCATCCTACCATACACAGGGAGAAAATTAAGCCCATTCATCCATCCATAAAGGCCACCCTACTTTACACTTGGGGGCACACTACATCTATCCTCAATCCATCTTCCCAATACTAGGATCATATCTTATCATCTTCCATATCTCCCATATTATCCCATCCCACATTCCTCATCCTATCTATCTCCCATCCCACATCACATCTAATCCTAACCAATCAAACCATCCCTATCCTATCAATCTATCCAATTTATCTCAATCTTTCCCTTTCATCCTACTCAAACACGCCTCGGGACTTATAGGAAAAAGTTGCATCCCACCTTACATCCCTTCTTATCCCCACATAAGCTATCCCATCCAAAATCCTTTCATCTTACATATCACGAACCATTCCCTCATCCCAAATCCAAAATCTCAACATCAACATCAAATAATCTAAACATCCAAAAATATAAACATAAAAATATAAAAATCCCAACATCACAAATCCAAACCTCCAAACATACAAACATTCAACCATCTAAACATAAAAAATCTGAAATATAAAAATAGAAACATTCAAAAAATCCATAAAAACAAAAGACAAATACAAAAATGCAATGTGTGTGTTTGCTTGTGTGTTTTCTTGTTTGTCTGCATTTTTGTTTTGGCCAATGATATGAGGCCATTTTTGTTTCTTTTTTATTGTGCATGATCCAATGATATGAGGACCATATTTTTATAATAATCAGTCCAATGATATGAGGACCATCATTATATTAATTTTTCCAATGATATGAGGACAAGGGAATTTGGAAATTCAATCATCATGGTCTTTATACCTTGATGCATTTTGCTCTATGCCATATTAATCATAATTTTTAATGATGATAATAATGGGCACTTTATGGTAGCACACCCCCTCTATAATAATATTTTATCGTTATCATCATCCAAACCTAATCCTAGTCATAATTTAACTAACTATATAACCTCATCATCCTCCTATCCAATCAAACCCTTAATCAATATCCACACCCAAATCTTATCATCTCACATCCAACATCCAAAATCCTCACCCCACTGGGACATATTCTAACATCCTCTCATCAAATCAATCCACCAACCAATCCTTATTCTCATCATCCCAACATCCTCAATATTTTAATCCTCCAAATCCAACATCAATCTAAATCCAACATCCTATAATCCCAAATCCTCAAATCCTAACCCCTTGACTAGGGCATCCTCAAATCTAAATCCAAAATCTTCACCCCTTGACTGGGGCACCATCTAAATCATACATCTTCACCCTTTTCATACATCCTTGACTAGGGCATCCAACATCCTCAAATCTAACATCCTAATATCTAATATCTTCAAATGCAACATCGTCAAATCTAAAATCTTCACCCTTATCATACATCATGGTAGGGCAATCTCAAATCTAAATACTAAATCCTAAATATTCACCCTTGCTATACATCATTCAATGGGGCATCTAATATCTCCTAATTATCTAATTCTCTTCCTCTAAATCCTCAAATATTCTAATCCTCATCCTCTAACTTCTCAAAGCTTCTAATCCTCTAATCCTCTAAATCCTCACCTTTTATTCCTCAAATCTTCTTATCCTCTAATCATCTCTCATCTACTAACTTGGGCCTCTCCTTTTTCGAGTGGTTACCCAAATCGTTCCTCCCCCTAACCCCTTAAGGGGGCATCATATCACCATCATCTTTTCTTATTTTCTTTGAACAATCATTGTTATGAAATAACCATTCAAAGAGGAGAAAAATGTAGACATCTAAAATGTCGACATGGTTAATTACGATTAACTTGTCCATTAAATATCCCAACATCATCCATATAATAATTAATTATTATTATTTAATTCATTTTATCATATTTCCCCTTTTATCATTTTATCATCATTTATCACTTATCCTTTTATTTCATTATTACATCCCATTTCATCATTAATATTTTTAATATCTTATTATATCATATTATCATTATAATCCTTCATTAACATTTTATAGGAATTTAATATTCCTACATCTCATCTACCACCTACCCTACACATCCCTACATCTATATTTTCCATGTAACCTCACCCCTAATAATCATTTATTAAACTATTCTAATCCTAATCCTAATCACATCCTCACACCTCTAAATCTAAAGGTTTCTATTTCTAGAAGCCTCTCTAACTCTCTCCTTCCATTGAATTTTTAATTCAATGAAATGTTCTTCTCTCCATGGAATTTGAATTCAAATTCTATAATTCTCCACTCTATAATCTTCCGATCCTCTCATCAATTTCCAACCGGTGATCCTCATCCTATTTGGATCAATATCTACCATCCATTCTCCCATCCACAAACTATAAATTGAACTCTCCTCCTCCATGAGAGCTAGCTTGAAACAAGTCACAAATACATAACAAAGTTATGATAATTTAATTAATCAATCATCCATTTTCATCTTCAATCACTCAATTAATTCATTCATCTACAAGCAATCCTTCATCCTTCATCATGAAATAAAAATCAATCAAGGGAAGGTGCTACCCAATATTTTCCACACAAATATGAAGCAATCCAACAGAAAATATACTACATCAAAGGATGAGTTGTTGAGTCTTGTAGGTAATTTTAGGTATTATGTTCTCCTTCCTTTCCATCTTGTTCCATCTCGAGGTAGCAATTATAATTGTTAGTTTAGGAATTAGGTTGGTTAATTTCTTGGTTTGCATTTGCATAACAACACCTATTTTTTTACGGACTCAAGGGTCTCACACTACTACTCCATAATCAGAAAATTTATGGCTTGATCCTAGGACCTATGAAACTTGGTCTTCTTTGCCTTTTGTTGCGCCATACGATGACACCTCATGTTGACCTTCATTATGTTGTATGGCCTATGCCTCTACGTAGAACTAAGTCAGGCGAAGTGTCGATGTTTTGATTTCACCCCATTGTATGGTCTCTGCATCTACACAGTGCTAAGTCTCCTATTGACAATGATGATCGGTACCACTTTGTTGCATGGCCTTAATCATCATCTACGTAAAGAAAAGATTCAACCCGATGTCGGTATCAACAATGATCAACTACGACTTTGTTGCATGGTCGTAGCCATCCTCTACGCAGAGTGAAGATCCAAGATGGTGTCTCGGAATGAGATTGACAATGATGAATTTTACCCGATGCATGATATTTTCCTCTACATAGTGTTGAGTCTCTTGTTTACGATGATGATCGAGTGGTACCACTGTTGCATGAGGACTCAATCACTCTCCCTCTGCAAAGTGAATATTTGACCCAATGTCGGTGTCAATGATGATTAACTACCACTATGTTTCACGGCCACAAAAGCAGCCTCTACATAGAGTGAAGATCCGAGATGACGTCTCGAGCAGCTCAACAATGACTACTGACCATCCTCCCAAGCTAACGATCTTGGTGATACGTCCCGATGTGATAAGGATAAGAGGTCTGTAAGGGTGTCATCGTACTATTTATCACAAGAATTTTTTATACTTTACAACATTATGGGTTAGTACATAATTTTTCCCTTTCTTATGGGGTCTTACATTTGCAAGTATCACAAGTACAAACAATGCCCAAAAACGTGTCTTTAAATTTCACCTAACATATAAATTTCAATAATACATACATTCCCAAACAACATTCATCCTACAAACAAGTCCGAAATTGACCACTATCAAATTCCATCAACATGTACAAAGCGCTATCAAATATCCAAAGCTTATAAATATAATTTCAATTCAATACCCAAACTATACCAGGAACTCAAAAGCTAAATAAGGAGATATAAATGGAGTATTTTCCAAATTTTCAATGCAAGAAAGTCCACTGAGTATGGTAAAATTGTCCCTCGGTGTTTCTCACAAATCTGGACTCCAAAATAATATTTCCCATAGTGCACTTGTACCTATCCAATCACAACTACACAATTCGGAGAAATCAAATTGCCAAATCAACTTGATCGATACCAACATGATACTTATATACAACGTAATTGTTTAACTAACGTCGGACCCCTATAAGTAGTTTGTTAATTTCCGAATATACTCCACAATATTATCAACTTAATAAAAATTACAATGCAAAATGATCACACACACTACATGAGGTTGATAATGGAGTTTGGAAAATGCCTATGTCTTCATGTTCAAGTGTTGAACCAATTCATTGAAAACTTCTGATTTGTAAATCAAATACAAAATTACGAATGAAGTTATGAATGCGCAATGATGAACCAAATGCAAGTTTATTCGAATGAATCTAAAGCTGGTCTTCGAGAAGAACAAATGTCGGATAATTCACATTGAATCTGAATTGGTCTTCATAAGAACAATAATCTCCTCCACGAACACCATGTCATAATAACCGGGATTACAAATTTCAATGCAAAAGATCGGATATCTCACAATTTTCCTCCAATGTGATATACGACTAAAATGACTCAAAAACTAGAATCACGGTGCTTAAGTTTCTTTCACAGCATAAAACATCATCATAACATCTCCAAAATGGGAAAAAATAGTTCTACAAGGAGCACCTTGGAATTTTGGACAACTTTCCACTTTACACTGAGATCCAATAATGCTCTTAAGTGCCTCAAAAATGGCCTTTTGTAAAATATGCCTTGTTAAGGCTCTAGCAAATACACAGACCTTTGTAGACTTGTTGCGGACACTGAAACCAATCCTTATACAAAACCCAATGAGACCTTTTATAGGTTAATCCATCCTATGTGGCATGGCGGCAAGGGCTATTTTTGTATGTGGGTGGTTGGGGATTCGATCCTCCCAAACACCCTCGGTCGTTTTGATTTCCCAATTGGGAATAATCCTATATTTATGGGATACGATCGGTGGTGGGTTTTAAATATGGCTCACCCATCATGTGTACATGTGTCTTAGGTTACACATTTCAATATTTTTCGATGTATGTGGCCGACCTATTATTCACTGAGAGGTTGTATTATAATGGGAAGTGTAATTTGTTAAGCCTACATTTATGGCTCGGTTGGTGTGGATAAATATGTAGAATTTGAACATTGTGGTTAATGTGGAAGCTCTTGAGTTGACCCAAGGGAACTAAGTCTAATGATTCCTTTACTCACCCACTTTGTAACTTGCACCGATGCAACTCATCGAGTTATATAGTGATCTCGTTGAGCTGGTAGTCAGGGTAGCTCTCCGAGTTGTATATAGAACTCTCCCTACTCGGTTGAGACAATGTGATATGTATCATAGTGGTGGAAATCCATGTGGTGGCCTAAAGACCCACAACATGGTAAATTTTAATTCGATGGAAAAGACACCCCTCCGATAAAAGAGTGTGTCGATCTGGTGAGGACTCCAACCAAATGAAAAAGTAGGCAAGGCCCACCCGTCGAACATGAGTGTCGAAGATTGACATTGCAAAACCCCATTTTTTCACTTTTTCTCAAACTCCACTTTTTCCATGTGTCACGTCTAGATTGGTCAGTTGACTTTTTCGAGTCCGAACATTGACCAAAATTTGACTAACAATATCTTGATCATATGACCTCTGTTTCTAGCATTCTTGGTACCATCAGAAATCTTGTTGAATGCTCTACCATATTGTCATGGTTTAGGAATATTTAGGGAATTCTCGAAGTCCCAAATTTTCCTATGGATCACAAAGAGATAAATGGAGGTGAATGACAGAATGCTTGAGTGACAAAAAGAATAGATAATCTTTGTGAAACAAACAAACAAAAGTAGATATAATGGGACAAGTAGAAATAATAGCTGCAATGTTTGAACAAAGGAAGAGACAAGGAAAGGGTAGGATAGATAAAGTGAAATAATAACAAATCTCAAATGTTTTTGTCTATCCCATATGACCAAGTTCAATCACACTCCAATCTCGATAGGCCCTTTAAGGAACCCACTCGGTAGGAGAATGCATCAAAAGACCTTGTATATAAAATAAATTGTTAGAAAACATTAAAATATGGTGTATACTGAGTTGGACCATACACAACCAAAATATCACCTTTGAAAGTGTGGAGATATTTTGTTATACATAATTCAAGTATTGTATAAGGATATTTTGCATCAAAGTTGATTCTACAATGGAAACAAAGTTTGTAGAAAAAATGAAAATAAATCAAGACAAAAACATTACAAAAAACCATTATTTTCCCCCTTTTTAAAGACTAGCGATTTTAATACAACACAAGGATAGTAAAAGGTTTTCTAGAAGCAAAACAAGAAAATACTATTTTGAATCATTAGATTTTGAAAAATTATGTCTTATGGATCACTAGATCATGTAAAGAAAATCATTATTTGAGCAAAAACATATTTTATGCCTTATCTATCAAGTTTTTTTAAAACCAATTTTCAAACTTAGATAAGTATAAAGAATAGCCAAGACAAATTTTATGAAAAATATACAACTTAATTGGATGCATTATTGTTTCTTTGTGAATTAAGGGCATCTACAATATGTATTTGAAGTTTGATTTGTTTGTTATATATTATAATTATCTTCTATGCTAGGATATCTACAAAATCCAATCAAGGAAAATGGAAAGCATCCACATTTTCATGATTATAATACTATATGAGATACAAAAAAACACAAACAATAAAGAAAATGATAAAATCATTTAGTTTTGGATGTGTAATTGGAAAAGGTTTTCCCATGTGATCTGATGTTTAGCATGTTTATTGCATTGGTTTAGGTTTGGATGAATCCACTTTAAGAGTGCAACTAATTATTGTGAAAAGGTACGAAGTAAAAAATGGATATAATACATTTTTATAAAATCTAAGTGGAAAAAATAGTAGAGCTAAGACATTTTCCCAATTTTGGATTGTGCTTGACATATTTTGTGAAAAATGTTTGTTATTTTGATCGACCTTTTATCATTTGAGTTCACATGCATCTATGTGCTTGTGTATAATTTTTTATTTGAAGAAAATATTAGTTAGGTAAGCCAATTTACGATTCTAGTATTATTAGTGTATATGAAGATATGGGATACCATGTAAAGTGTTAAAAATATCAAATAAATCAATCTCAAATCATGCTACAAATTAAGATAGGCTTATGTCACCATTGTGTGTGTGAGGGAAAATCATGAGGTTATTTCCATGAATAAAGTAGGTTATCTCCGAATATGAATATGTGAAACCAAGTAAAATGTTAGTACATTTTTATGGCTAGGGACCTACCTCATTCAAATACCTATCCCTTTTCAAGGTTTAAAATGAACATTTAAGACATGCAATGATAACAAGAAAATAAAATGAAATGGTATACCTATTAGGGAGCGTGAGTGCAAAAATGCATGATGTAGTGTTTATTATTAGAAGTTTGTTAATTATTGATGGTGTGTTGTGCGATTGGAAGTTTTCGGTAGTTGTAGTTCTGTCACATGTGTAACCATAAACAAATCACAAATCATTCACAACCCAAACACAATTGTCACTTTGTCACTTGTGTTGAAAATATGAAATATGGTTGTGTCATGAGCTATGATCTATCTAATATGTCTCCTTCTTCACCTTCAAGAAAACCTACAAAAATCAATGTGTGAGAAACAGAAAGCATCATGTAATAAAAAAGGGGGATGAAGGGGGTGAGTCCTATTTTATAGATTTGAGGTGCATATAAAATTAGAATGGGTATGGGTGCAAAGTGTGAATAAAGATCCAAATGGTAGGTGGAGTTATTAAACGGTTGTGTTGTGTACATGGTGTGTTGTGAAATCATTGAATGTGAGTGGGTGAGGATAATTAAATGAGTCAAAGTCTTGATAACCTTATTTTACATTTAAAAATAAATTTTATTTGATTATTTTATTTTAGTGATTATTATGTTTTTATGATTTTTTTTATATTTTTGTAAATGATGTGACCATGGAGGTTCATTTTATGATGTCTACATTTTTCCCATTTTGGCTACATATTGCAACAAGTAGGATGCAATGAAAAAAAAGACGAGATGAGGTTCACCTCGCAATGATGATGGTCTCCATGCACATGAGCTTATCTGATTGACATAATAGACAAAAAAATTGAAATATGATCAATGGGCCACTTTAGTTGGAGTGCAGTGAAAGGATAAATAAGTTAATTTCATAGGTCAAAGGATATTTGGTTGATTGACTAAGATAGATGATGATAGAGTGTTATTATATTGATGAGAAGGGTTTGCAATATTATCCACCCTCAAGTGACAATTACGGGCTTTATGATGCCGACATGACGTTGGATGTGAAGTGACAATTGATAAGTGATAGAAAATTACCTTGGTAAGGGAAATATTATTGAAGTGAGGATAGTGTTTCCCAGCCATGTGCATGTGAAAATATTATAATTGATAGAAGCATGAGTGGATGTGCATTAGAGAGTATGATAGCAGTATTTCCCAAACCCAATAGTGACGAGTTAACATGTTTATAGGTAACATATATGTGAAGTGGTGGTTATAAAAAATTATGTAAAACATATAAAATTCCCATGGATATTCTATTTGGGAAAAAACAATGTGAGAGTAATCGGCATGGTGACTATGGTGGAAGTGAAGTATACTGTGTAGTGAATAAGGTATGCAAAAAGAGAGTTGGCGAACAAGTGATTAGTTGGAAGGCATGTTTATTAAGTTAAGAGATAAAATAAAGTCTAAAAATCACTGATGAATATACTATCCTTGTTTATCATTAGTATTTTGTGTGTGTACATGAAATTTTATTGTTATATAAAGTGAAGACTTGAAGGATGGTAAGTGATGATATTATCCTATGTGTGGGAGTGATTATAGCAATTATAAATGGATGGTAGGATGGAAAATAAATTAGAAGTTGTGCACCACCTTTGTTAGCTAATAATATATATCCATGATGCATATTATTTTTATTCTATTCCCAACATTTATCTACTACTGACTAGGCATCCATAGCCCCAATAGGGATACTAGAAAGACTCCAAGAAAGAGATTCTTGACATTGATTTTTGGAATTTTGACTTTGCTTCTAATTTTTTTATTTATTTTTGACGAGATATTCATCTTTGTTGTGAAGGTTTTTAGTTTTGGAAGGATTACAAATCAGATCTAAAATTCACTCTAAATGAACCTAGTAATCATCTCGTAAACAAAAAATCACGTACTTGGGTACATTTCTAGGTCCTAAATACATACTAGCATTCATACGATTCCTAAGAAAGAAAAGTAGTAATTGAAGATAGTCTTTGGCATTTTTCCTTTGATTCTTGTTTTCTATTTTGTCCTTCATACCTCATAGCCCAATCGGTATTTTACTTATTTATCTTTAATGGCTCTAGACACCAACGCCCAGCTAGGACAAGAGTGCTAGGAGCCCATGTCCCCTTTGTGTACCCCTAACCCTTTCTTATCTTACTCACTTCATGGATCCTAAAATTCCTCAAATATATCGCATGACTTACTTCAAATGCATCCACCATGTAAAGTTATTCTCCAAAATCCCTAAAACTATCTATCTCCCTCGCACTACATCACCCGCTCAAGTAAGCACTATTTTTATTGTCTATTTGGTGACTCTATCGGTCCTAATCCTCCATCCAATTAACCCATATTAGATTCAATTCAAGCTTTACATTGTTTATTTCAAGACAAAATCCAAGATATGGAAACAATGATGACATCTCTTAAATCTCAAATCTAACATCTCAAGGATACTTCTTAAGTCCATGCTAATTCTTCTTCTACATCTCATCCCGCTTCTTTATCTTCTACATGTGCTCATATTAGTGAACTTCCAGTCTTACCACTACCGACACCTCTCAAGTTTGATTCAAATGCTAAGCCACATGATATTATTCCTGAACTCCTCACTCACCAATTGATCAATTTTCCAACTACTCATTGATACCCTCCTTATTGGCTTACCAAATTTATTAAGGTCTCCCATTTTGCAATTATTATATACTTAATGGACATCGTGATAATGATTGCTATGCTTTAACATTAATACTAAAACACCTTGAGCATCATGGTTTTATCTCATTATCTCCACAACATTTTGTTTCATGCCCATCTCCAAATGCTACATCCAAATGGGCTCCCAAATCTTCTCCTTCTATGTCCCGGTGAGCAACACTCCATCATTTCTAATGTTCCATTTTTGGTAAGTCAACCTCTCAAAATGTATCCTCCATCCCCTCCTTTTCTCAAATATTCTATAGCATTACCAATTCAAACTAAGCAACCTCCTCTCAAAATTATTCTATCCCCTTCTCCTATTAAGTATTCTACATCATCATCAACCCCAAATAAGCTACCACCATTCAAGATCCCCTGTCTACCCTACTCCACTTACGCATCAAATTCTCTTTGTCAAACAAGTTAATCCTTACATTGCTGACCGGACAAACATTTAAAACTCCACCACCATGGCATGGTTCTTCTCACATCACCTCATATAAGCGCATCACTCACACACTTGGGGGCCTTGCACTTTCTCTCCCCACCTATTATCATTAGTTGTCTATACTTTCTACTACTACCCTTCATGCTTCATATTTTCTATTCCTAAGAATTCTTACACACCTTGTATCATCATTACCCTATGACACACTCTAGTTCCACGGTTCATACTTGACTTTTGAGGGTCTAAATTTGAAATGAACCTCACCACATTCACTTTTCATGCTCTATGATTCATGATCTATCTTTCTAGCGCAAAATTTTAAACCATTTCCTGATGATGTGCTCTTGTTCTATGGTTCATTCTTGATTATTGAGGGTCATTTATAAATTAAACTCATCTCATCCATATATACTAGGGGAATGCTACTCCTATCACATTCACATTGCATACCATTCCATCTCACTCATACACACAACATATTACATTTCTTGTTTGTACTTATTATTTCTTGTTTATACTTACATGTACACTTTGTTTCCCATGCTAGAAGGATACTTATTATGTCATTATCTTTTCTGTATAAACATGCGTGTTCACTTGCTCTCTAGTTGTGAAAGTAGACTTTTTATAGGATCTTACATGCTACAATGATGCCGATTGTACCTATAACAAATCCCATTGAGGCTCTTGGGGGCATCTACTTTCTCACACATTACATGTTATTATTTCATTATTTACTACTTATACTTCATAGCACACTACTTTCTATCGGTACATACATACCTTGAAATAATTTTTTTATCTTTCTAACATGATAATGGGTGCTTCATGTGCAACATTTTCCTTATAGGACTATATACCACCATGGTCATCTATTACATCTTGTTTTACATTGTTTGGTATTGTATACCATTATTTGTGGGCTATGATCTATGTCTTGTTTGATCACTGCTTGTATGCTTTTGATCGTTTCAACCCTAATTGTCTTGTGACATTGTGAGCAATGTCCCATGTTTGAAACCCTCTTTTTGCGGTATCTCTCTTGTATGCAAATTTTTACGGTGTTTTTCTATGACATGCTTGCTACTTTTTCTACTAACACATATATCTAGCCACTTTGTTTGCATATGCCTTGGTTTCTACCATGCACACCTTCCCATTGGGATACAGTTCATATCAGCATCAAGCCCTCTCTTTTAGGTGCACACTCCTATCGACATTCGCATGCTGACCCACACAAGGGGGAATACATTGGGTGAAAAAATCACCCCATAAATCAACTCGAGCTACAACATGGTACATTACAACACATAATTGGCACATGTTATAGTTATAACATTGGCTCAGAATCAGACTTGGGTCAGAATCACAACACAGAGCATGGCATCGGGCTCAAAAAGGAGCACGTGGGTGCCCTGTGTCCTCCTGACAGCGCTAATGTCCTAAGGGAACACATAATTTGTTTCTCATATCATCCCGAGTTCACATAAGCCTTTAGAGTAGTTTGACATGTATTAGGAATAGTCCTCCAGCAAAAAGAACACAGTTTATCTCCTACATATAGTTCAATTGGTAATATTTAGAACAAATCAGGGATAATGGGAATAAATAAAGGGCACACCATCTTCATTGGTGTTTATCGAGCAGAGTCGTGGATGGAGAGTAACACTAGACCTCTCTCCCCAACACTTTCTCTTTGGCATGAGATCACCCAAAAATGTCTTTTGGCATGAGATCACCCAAAAAAATCACTCTACATAGCATTTTTAGGACACTTTTCTATCCTTTTACACTCTTTTTACATGTGCACACTTTCCTTTTACATACTTTTACATACTTTTACAATTTTTTCATATACACGAATTTGACTACTCTTTCACTCTTCTTTTTTCAGGTTTTCCTTAATACACAACAAGAAGCAACCTACAATAAGCACAACAACAAGTACAACATGGTACAATGCATACGCTTCACCCCTAGGGTCACTTTCTCTTCCTAGTTTCCATGCTTCATTTTTGCATCATTCCATGCTTCACTTGTCCACTCGGCACATTCTTCACCGCATAATCTACATGGTTATCAGGTATGCATATTCTATCTACTTTATGTTATTGAATATTCAATTAACAACATAAAGTGGGGGAAAATGTAGAAAAAAATTCACACACTTGGATACATTTCTAGGTCCTAAATACATACTAGCATTAATATGATTCCTAAACAAGAAAACTAGTAATTGACAACTATTTTTGGACTTTTCCTTTACTTCTTGTTTTTTATTTTGTCCTTCATACCCCACATCCCAGTCAGTATTTTACTTATTTATCTTTTATGGATCCAGACACTCCACCTAGCAGACAGGGAACTCCTGGCGCCACTGTCCCCTCTGGGTACCCCTAACCCTTTCTTATCTTACTCATTTCTTTTAGGTATATTTTATCTTTTGGGCATCATTTTCACTTAAGGGGCTGGCCTTTCAGTTGTCAATTACAAAATTCAAACAAGGGAATCATATAAATACATAGTTATGTGTTCAAAATGAGGGACCAAGCTCTAAGCATTATTACTATCACCTAAGCTTGCACTCAAAAGGCACCTAAAGCACTTCAAAACATCCATTTGGCATTCAATCAAGGGAAAAGGGATTGCATTTTCTGCATACATTGCATAGGAAGGGGAAGTTCATTTTTCCATCCACACATTCTATTTACATTGTTACATCTAATTCTAACCTGCTATCAAGTGCACTTACACAAGGGCATCCTAGGGCACAATTCTTACACACACTCACCAAAAATACATGGATTCTAAGATGTAGTGTAACGATCAGTCATAATTTCACTCTTTTGGGTGACCACTTGGAGTCGATCGACTCCCCATATTGCATCTTTATTTTTTGGATTTGATGTGGTATTGTGGGTTTTGTAGGTGATATATGTTTTACAGGTTACATGTACCCTCGACAATCAAATAGTGACACATAGGTGATCAATAGGGAATATTTATGACACTTTTGTGACATTGTAAACATTAGATTCTAACCATTCGCGAGTCATGGGTGCCAGAGTAGTAGTCTCCAACACCCAAGTGCCCCTATCCTTCCGTGGTCGCCCATGTCCAACTCTCGTAGTGGATTCCATAATTTATCACGAGCATTAATGACACGATTAACTTCTGTGCAAAAATTTTCTTGGCTCAAAACATTTCAGGATCAAGCGTAAATCAACTAAGTTCTCTCTCATTCCTCTTTTCTTAGGGTGTTAAATATTACATCTTAGATTGCTTGTGTAAAACTTGTATTTATAACTCAACATAATAAATACAAAGCTTTATGGTATGTATACATAAATACATGAATGTAAAATTAGAGGTAAATACATTGCAAAAATCTCAACCACTTAGAAAACACTCACCCCACTTTGCATTAAAACAATTAAACAATAAACAAGGATAATATAACCATTACAATAAGTCTTTTCTAAACTTTCATGAATAGTAAAAGACTAACAATAACTCTAGCCTCCTAATTGAACTAAATTCAACTAGAGAAGAATAAATATAGACTTAAGATGACAAATATCATCCACTACTAATATATGGTCAACACACAAGAAGCCAATATTAGTTTAAGTGATATACACACACCTATTATGCATCCTAGTTAACATAGGCACCTCGCCTCTTGGGAATTAATGGATGATGATTTAAACTCTGTTAACTATATATAAAGTGAATTTAACTCTAAATGGAACTTCTACTCTAAAAATATAATTTTACCATAACCAAAAATCTCATACTCTCCAAAACCACAAATACTTATACTTTTTAGTAGCTAAACGGTTCCCATATTGACTTCATACTCAACATTTTATTTGTTTTGAGGGGATTAAGAACCACTAGTGGGTTTATGAATGGGCATGGAAGTTATTGTGGAGATGAAATTGGCTAATGTCAATAGATAATGTCTAGGGGCCTTCGTGACAAATTTTAAGTGTGTAATAGTGTTTGGATGTCTAGGAAGACAATCATTCTTAAATTCACTAGGTAATAAGATATGAGGTTCAAACAAATGTCGTAAATACTATTGAATCACAAAATGTGTATTAAATATAATGAAGAGTGCATCAAAATATTTGAGTCAAAGCATGACACGGACTATGAATGAAATATAAGTGAATTTGTGGAAGTGTGAAAAGAGAATCATAATGAGATATAAGTTTATTGGATAGAAGTGGAGGAATAAAATACATATGCATGTATTGTTTTATTAAGTTTTTAAAAGATATATAGATTTTTAATTTTGAAATATATTTATCTATTTTTGGATGTTTATGTTTTTGTTTTTTCTACGATTAATTTTCAAGAAATGTGTAGAGAATCATGATGTTTATCGAATCTAGAATAGATGAAGAGGAGAGGGATGTACAAATTGGGAACATAAATATAGGGAAGATAATTGAAATTTCCCCTAGTCATAGGACAAATTGAATCAATGAGGGACATGATATAGAGAAGAATTATAAAAATGAGGTAGATAATTGGATTGTGTGTTATGATTTTGGATAAGAGTACATAAATAATGCCAAAAGTTAGTTAGAGGATGATGAGTGAGTAGAGTAGATTGCATGATGGTGGATATGAAGCAATTGAGATAGGTGTTAAAAGAAAGTGGATAGAACATCAAATGATTGAGGAATTGATAATATATCCTTGGGAGGAAATAGAATAGTATGAAACATTATGTTAGGAATGATGTTGGGAGGAAAATGGTTGGAGAAAAAATGGATTTCTAGATGAAATGTGATAAATAGTGACGTGATATTATGAGGAATTGGTGGGAGAAGAGTTTTTCTAGTGTATAATAGGATGAGTCATGTAAGAATTTATGTCATGTAGATGAGGATTTGAAGTATAATTGAATGACATGGAAGTGGAAGATAAATTTTATGTGACTTGCGAGGATGTGAAACAAGTGGACATGTGGAGCCAATGGAAGATTTAGGAGGAGAAGGAAGAGAAGTTTTCTTTATGATGAGTGGAGTAATCAATTCTTGACCAAAATCATTCATAAATGGGATATTTTGAAAGGTTAAAAGTTTTTGGGAAGATGAGGTGTGGTTATGTGTAGATAATGTGGGACAATGATGAAAGGATCATGATCAAGCAAAAGAATTTATATAGTGACAATCATATCCATAGATGGAATACTAGGGGTAAGAATAGAAGAGTGATAAATTGGTGATGGGGTGGGTGGAAGAAATAAGGGTTCTTAAATAAGTGTTGATGGCGGTATTAACGTATGGGTGGAAGATGGAAAAATGATAAGGAACCAAGAAGGGTGATTGAATAAGTAGTGATGGGGGTACTAAAGTAGGTGAGAAAGATGGGAAAATGGCAAAGGGTTGGTACATAATCAATGTAAGTGATGAAGTGGATGAAAAATATTTTATAACTAGATCAAGTGACGGTATAAAAAGGTGAAAAAGATGATGTAGGTGATGATAATGAGGATAAGGATTTTGGGGAATATAATAAAAATGTGAAAATGATGATTTAGGTGTCGTGGGAGGTGAAGATTCTAATGAGGGATAAAAAAGAAGAATATGAATGATAGAATCAATAGGAGAAGTGTGAATGAATGTGAGAGGGGTGATTTATGATGAATGAGTGGGATAAATAGTAGTAGGTAGAAGGAAGGGTTTGTAGTTGGAGGCAGGTGTAGGAGGGATGGAAGTGAAATAATGATGTCATAGTTATCAAGGAGGTCCTATATGTTGTTACATATTTGGGCACATGAGTCAATAGTATGAACCTCAATGCAATGATAGGCACATCAATAAAGGGATTTGTAACAAAAGGGTGGGAGTATAATGAGAGGAAGAGTGATTAACTCAACATTGAGAAAAATTTTAAGGATGTTAAATACAAACTTATTCAGGGGTATGATTTTGTGATTTGATTGAAAGAAATAGTGAGCATTAAAATGATGCAATAGATGATAGTGAAAGGGAGGGTTGTTAATAAGTAGATGTGAGGGATATTATGTGGGAGGAAAAAAATTGTAAGTGAGTGTGTATGGGTAAAAGGACGTGGGATAGGGATCCAATCATATAATGTGGTGGACCTACGAGGGTTGTAGTAGAATGGGTAGGGAGGAAAGAGATATTAAAAGGAGAAAAGACTCCCAAGATTTTCATCCTCAAGGTGTTGATCCATATGCATGGCCTTGTCAAATGTGCATAATGTGAGTATTTACTAGTGGTTTGATATGTAACTTTTGCAAACGATGTCAAGGAGCTCCAATGTAGAAGAGGGAAGGAGAGAATGTATATGATAAAATTCCAACATGTAAAAAATCAAAAATGGACTTAGTGGTCATTTGATGAGGTGAATAAAGGGTGGAAAAGGTGGATTTAGATGTAATATAGTGGATAAGTGAGTTAGGAAGGCATAAACATGTTGTGTGAAATTATGAATGCTATGTTTTAGGAGATATGAGTACTAACTCAATGTTTGTCTAGTTAGGAAAAGTAGAAAAGTGTGTAATAGGAGTGTGTCATCATGTTGGAGGAGGTGGAATGCATAGTGGAAGAGAAATAAGTGGTGTTGGGGGTAAGTAATGCCAGTAAATATTTTGAAATTTGGAAATTTAAAGTGTGGGGATAGGGGCATAAAACCATGAGGTAAGTAGGATCCTTGCATATGTGGGAATAATTTATCTTAGGTGGGCCTCCCATGAGTGTTGGAAATCAATCTTGGTGATACAATAGAAGAGGTAGTAGTGGATCATGTCTAGGTGGGAGTAATAATGGGGGTGAGTGGAAGATAAGAGGGGTAACTAGTGAGGAGAGGAGAGTATAAAATACATACAACAACTAGAGTGAATAGGGAATAACATAACGTGTAGGGGAAATCAAAGAACATAGGTGACCAGATCGTGCAAGTGGGAGCCAAAGCATGCAAGTATGATATGGAACATATAAGTTGGGGGATGAGTGTAAAAGTGAGAGGAAAATTACATAAACAATAAGTGGAGCATGTAAGTTGGAGGTAGAGCATACCTTTGGGAGGCAAAGCACTCAAGTATGAGGAGTGTGGACTTGATGGATATATCATTGGTCATGTGGAAAATCCTTGATAGATTCATAGGCAATTCACACTTATGACTAGTGAGAGTGTTATTTTTTGGAAAGAGAGTGGGGAGATCAAACTGCTATGGTAAGCCCAAAGCTAAGAGTTTAAAAGTATCATGTTTAGGAGGTAGGTTCAAAATTAAGTCACGCTTGTGGTGAGGGAAAAAAGGTGGGTAGAGTGATTTGATGCTTGGTGGAGGTATGAGTGAGGTGGAGAAGTGGAAATGTTAGGAGAAATTCAAAATATGGGCTTTTATATATAATAACCAGGCCATAAGGGTAAGGGTGGTGTAGGGAATCTTTGTGAGATAGAAGTTACATATATGACTGCGTTGAATTAGGTGTGTAATAGTGTGAATGTAATGGTTGAGTTAGGATGGGGTAGCTGCAATCCAATATTTAGAGTGACTTGTACCTAAGTTTAGTGAAGGAATCCCAAACAAGATATAAAGGGAATGAGAGAAGAAAGTTGGTCAAAGGTGAAGATGTCAATAGATCTCGGAAAGTATATCATCATGAGTCATAGTAACGACATTTGAAGAGGTAAAGGATTTAGAAAATTTTATGATAATGTTAGTCACACTAGTGACTACTTAGGCATAAATAGAGGGTTGTTATTTTAGGTTTTTTTAGAGAAATTGGGTGATGTGGTCAAAATTTTTAGGAGCGTAATAAGGGTTGTAGTCATGACTATAAAGTAACTAGAGACAATTCATGAAATTTTGGATAGAGGTGGGTATGATCCAGAAGGAAATAATTACATATTAATTTAGGTTGGAAATTTTTGATTCAAAATCATAGTGTAAATAGTGTAGGGTGAAGAATGAAAGGTTAGAAATGATGTCATGTGCTTGTATATCAGTCACATATGTGACTAGAGAATGAACACTAAACAATAAGTGACAATCAAGGCAATGGGAAAAAATGATAGAGGTGGTTGCACCTGTGTTTATGTGAGTTGTTATAGGGTATGTTGGAGTAAGGATATCAAGTTATGGATATGAAAATGTGAATCATTAAATAAAGAAGAAGAAAATATCTTGGTATGGGGAATCAATCATAGTAGAACAACTTTCTATGGGTTGTGGGTGGTCTTGATGTAGATTTACACCATGTTAAGTCTAAAGTCAAAAGAGTAGGTAATTAGAAGGTCAATAAGTGTGTGATATCTGTAGGTGAAGTGATAAGACATGAAATTTGTGAGGGTGGTGTTTAGAACTGCTGAGATATTAAGTTATGAACATGAATTGACCTAGTTAGGGAGTCACTTTGGGAAAGGGAACAATGACTAGTTTTTAGTGCAACTAAATTTGTAACATGACTAGCACAGGAAGTCACATTGAAGGGAGAATAGACAAAGAATTAGAGTTGGAAAGAGTTATGGTGAGTTATACCATTAGATTGAAACTAAATTAGTAACATGATTAGCGTAAGAAGTCACATTAAAGGTAGAATACACCATGATTTAGAGTTGGCAAGATTTATGGTGAGCTATACCATTAGAGTGCAACAAAAAAAGTGGTTCAAAAATTCACAATAGTGATTGGAAATGCCATTTGGGTTGCATTCAAGATTATGGAAAGGATAAGGGATATCATAAGAGGATGGGTTGTGGTGGGCTTTATTAATAACGATGAGCTAAGTCACTAGAGGAAAAATTGGGATTTGGTGCAAAAACCTTAGTTGTATCAAAACAACCAAGGAGTCACAAATACAACTAAGTTAGGAATGAAATGATAGGTAAAATAGAGAAATAAGGAGAGTGAAATAAAAGTGATGGGTATTCAATGGTAAGATAAAAATGCAAATAATACGTCACCAAAGGTTAAATTGATAGGATACATAATAAAATTTTTGTTGTGACTATAACCTAGAGAGTCAAAATGTGACACAAAAATACATATGATAAGTGTTGGTGGAAATTTTTATTGGTGGGGAAATAAGGGAGAGAGAAATACAAATAATAGTATGAGTGGTGGCTGATGTTGATATTGGGACAAGTATGTAGGCATAACTAGTTTAGATTTTGAGTGTGACCTAGTTCGATTGGGGGTGGATTTGGGGAAGAAGTCGAGGCTTTTGTAAGGATCATTAGGGGTGTAAGGAAATGTGAGAGAGGTAGTGTGGGGTCTAAAGTATGGGAAAGGTTATAGAGTGAGTTAAAGCAAGTGTGATAGAGCCAACTGATAGCCCTCTTACGTAGAAACAAAGGATTTTAAAAAGTAATTGTTGAGGTAGTAGGGACCATAGGGTTATTTTGGTGACATAGGAAGAAAGGGTCCTATGTATGAATTGTGCTTGTAGCCACTATAAAACCAGGGGTAATGATGAGAAGTAGGTTGTCTAGGTATGAAGTGTGGAGTAAGACATGAGGGCCAAGATGAAAGTAATGTAGGTGAGGAGGTAGCTTTGGTTTTCCAAAGGAAGAGGTGATGGTCATGACAAGTTAAGAAATTCATTGAAGGAATGGGTAAGTGAGTAAATATGAAAGAGTGACATGATATAAATACATATTGAGATGATAAAAGGAAATATTTAAGATATGCTCAAGATAGTTGCAACCGTGATCTACGTGAAAATGGGGGAAATAAAAATTAAAGGTGAGACCCTAAGCATAGTATTGATAATGATTCTCGATTAGACAAAATTAAATAACTTAAAGGAAAAATTGAAGTAAGTGGGTTGTGCGGTGGTGTTGAAATTGCTGACAAACAAAAAATGATGGACATGTTCAATTGTGTCAACAAAATGGAGAAAGAGATGGAAGGTATCAAGACCAAACAATGTGACATACTCAGCATGCATAAGAGCACCTTGGATTTCCTCTCCCTCTTCATTTCTCAATTTGACATCCTTAGCAAGGATAAAACCAACAAGGGAACCACTTTCAGAAACATAAAGAAGGGACTTGAGATTGTAAAAAAGAGCTTTCAGAATCTCATGAAATAGTTTGGGCATTTCCCTTCCTTTTGAGGTTGTTTTGGTAGCACGTTTGTATTTCAATTGTGAAGGTGTTGACTTTGTGCTAATTTTATGTTGTCTTCATGCTAATTTTGTGATGTTTGGTAGACTTTGTATCTCAATTTGTGATGATCCTGACATTTTGTTGATTTTGTGCTAACTTCAAGTTGATTTTGTGTTGTTTGTTGACTAGTTTTTTTCCTAGTCTTGTTTTGGTTTTTACGGACTCTCATTATATATCCAAGCTTTGGCCTTTTTGTATCTGGGTAGGATCCCAGCCAAAAACCTTTACCCTTAATAAAAAAAAGTAAAGGTGGGAAGTGTGTAGAGTGCGATGAATTAGAAAAATATGGTGATGATGTTGAGGCCGATTGTAGGGGTAAATCGGAGGAGGGTAGTAAATGAGAGTGAAAATAATGAATGGAAAAAAAAATATAATTGTGAACAAAAGTAGTGTTGGTGAAATAATTTGTTACATTGAAAATTATTTGTTTCACCAACGTTCACGAGGATAAACCCATCCTTCTTGTGTATGGGGAGTCTCCCATTATTGAATGTAAACTATCTAAAGTTGTGGGGTGGTCGTTAGGGAGAGGATCACATAGGAATACTCCATTAAACCCGTGGAAAAGTGCTTATACAAAGTACAAGGGAGGAATTTGTTGTGAAGGGAGGTAAAGGGGAGTTTAGAGAAATAAGGAGATGGGGTTAATGTTGTGAGTAGGCTTACAGAATTGACATGCATTAACCAGATTAGGTCTACATTCAATTAGATGAACACAAAAATGTAAGCAATCAACAAGAATAATAAACCAAAGACATAAATTTCTACAGATTTGTCAATCAAGGTCCACAAAGTTCTTTCTTGGTTGTACAAGATCACCATGCTTGAAAAGTTGGAGAGTTGAGAGGATATAGGAGCATAGGCAGAAAATAAAGGAATAATAGCTTTTATTTCTTGATGTAGTAGTGATACAAAGCTCAACAACATACAACAATCCACAATTTCTAACCCTTTGGAATGGAGAATCCATTCCAATTTATAACATACAAAAATATCTCTTCATCTACCCCCACATGAATTTTCACTTCCCTCATCATTTGTGTCCTTCCAAATTCCTAGGAACCGAAAATTAGTATTTTTCTTATTGATGAAAAATGACTCTTACAATGTTAAATTGAAGGTCACTTAAGTGAATAAGACAAAATAGGGAAAAAGTACATTCTTAGTGAAGAATTAGAATATAGAGAGAGAGGAAAGAAGAGAGAGAAAGAGAGGAGAGTTGACCAATATGATGAAGATGAAGCTTACGTGAATGAAGAATCATTGACTTGGAGCATTGTGATCATAATATCCTTCTTCTATGAGATAATGGAAACATTCTAGAGCATCGAATAAGTGTTTAGAAACATTATTACGAGAACTGCATTGTGATGGGAATATGATGATCTCTTCTGATTACAAGGAAGGAGTAAGGATTACTTTCTTACTTTTCTACATGTATTGTACATTTAGTAGTTTTTACATCTAGTAGTTCATGCCATAGTTTGTTGCCTACGTTCGCGGTGTAGTTGGCGAAAATCAAACTGTGACCTCGCCGCCATAACAACCACATGCCCCACCACCGCCTTTGTGCCATTTGTTTTTAGAAATGTGTCAAATTTTGACTATGTTGACCTGTCTGCAAACATGCGTGAGGTTTAGGCTACTCTTGTGTGCCTCTAGGTATGTTTAGGAGCTCACACAACATCTCTATTCAACTGTAATTGATGAAGATCACTACTAACAATCCTTTTGACATACATATGAATCTACATATGAAGCCACCTAAGGATCAAGACATACTCCAACCATAATCCTTGAGGAAGATCATATCAACATATTCGGACTCGGGCCATGGTTGATATCTACTCCATAGGAATAATGCCAAATCTTATTGTTTATAGGTCCTCTTTTAGGTAGGCTGTGAATATTTTCCTTTAGTTTGCTTATGCTTGACTCAGAGATGACTATCCTCTCTTATTTTAAATATTTGAACTTCAATTTATGAAGCATGGATTCCTTTTGTTTTGCCTTGGAATTAATGTACTCTAGTATCTCATTCTTTTTACATCTATGCTACTTTTATTGTATATTATATATACGTATATATAAATAAGACTTTAATCTTTTTCTTGGTTGCTCAACATTTCCCCTTTTTATAATCATATTCATAATCTTAAAAAAATGTTTGTTAATTTTTCCATATTTTCCTTTATTAATTTTATTTGAGATTATATTTAATAATCGCAACATAAAATGTTATATATATATTTCAAAACTAAAAGATAAGATTGAATGGGAGCCCATCATCGACTTGGCTCACTCTAATTTTAGTTGGGGAGATAAGCCGGATATCCTTCGCCCCTTCCACATGCCGCCATGTTTGTTGTTGAGACCTATTTTTGGCTTTCTTTTGTTCGCCCCTTTTTTAATTGCGGGCCACACTTTTATTTTGGTTTATTTGGCCTCGTTCTTAAGGCCTTCTTTGACTCAATGTGATTGACATTATGGGGTTTGATCTCTTCCACCCATCTTTTATATGATCAACGTTGTAATTACCCTGTTTCTATCAATAAAAATATGCTTTTCAATCAAAAATTAATATTATGAATTTAGATCTTTCATAAATTTTACCATACATTAAATTTATTAGTCATAATTTAAAGACTAATCTTGATAAGTTATGATTTAGATGTAAGAGCAAGTATTAGATCATATTAAATTCAAAATTCAAAAATTAGCACTATGAAGTTTGCCTAAAAATAGATATAAAAATTTGCAAGTATTAAACAAGTGATAAGATCGCATATTAAAAATTTGAATAATTTTAATGAAACAAATACCCTTCAATACCTTCACACTTTAGAAAAAAAAGGATTATTAATAAGTTAATACCAATAAAAGAATTTATTAAGCTAAAGAACTAATATGAGTAATAAGACACTAAAAGATGGATATTCATGATATAACCAAAAATACTAAACGTTCAAATTCTTAGTTCATATGGAAAAGTAATATTTTTCTCCAAAATGTATTGCTAAAAGAGCCTAAACTATTAGTAAATTGTTAGATTTTATCATATATATTTTTTTTAAAAGAATATTTTAAAATATATTTTAAAAATATTTTTAGAAAATTATCATAAATGAAAAGATATGTTTATAAAAGAACACACATTACCTTCAACTTAAGACTAAAGTGTGTACTCTAGATTTTGTGAATGGTAGGTTTTACGCCAACAAGTGTTCTCAATAGCATTTTGGAGGTGGTGGTGGCTTGTGCTTTGAAGTGAATGTGTTCACTTTTAATTTAAATTTTAAATTTGATGTCTATTTGATTGCCTAAACTTTTTCCTAAATCATATTATCTTTGTCCAAACAATGGATTTTGGAGTCTTTTTCGCTATAAATATTATTTCAAGCCTCACACATTAGTGTCTCTAGATTGACACAAATTTTCAATAGTCATAAAAGAAATGAAGTTATTAATAATCACATGGTTTGCGAAAAAAAAAAAAAAACACTTTGAGATTAATATCTCTTGAAAATTTTCAGCGAGATGTATTTAATATATTTAAGATATATGTAATAATTATACTATGTCTAGAAAAAGAGGCATGCTACTAGTCAAGGCCACCTCATCCCGGAAACACAAGGTTAAGAGTTGTCACATGTTTAAATACCCAATTTTTGAGTAATAAACTTTTTTAGGCAGAACAAAATAATGACTAAAATAGCATAAATAGTTTTTAAAAATAAAAAAAATAATGACTAAAATAACATAAATAGAATTGTACTTTTTTTAAAATATCAAAAAATGGTATTTTGTTGATATTTTATGGGGGATCACCAAGTATGGTATAACACGCACGTTTAGAAATGATTATACCCTTATTGTAGTTTTCACCTCTAAACCTTATACCCCTCCGTTAGATTATTAGAATGAAAATACCCCTATTTTTTCCATGTACTTTTTATCCTTTTTCCATTAATTTTATTTACCCTTTTTATTTTTTCCTAATATATCATACAAAAAATAAATCATATTTTCAATCAATGATTATTTTCTTAATACGCATGGAGGATCACATTTAAAATCTAGTACCAAGTAATGTTAAGTTTTAATAACTTAAATAGTTCTTCAAACAATTAAGATGGTGAAATAATATCAGTGTGCATTAAAGATCATACTCAATTGTAGTTTTCTACCATCTTATTATTTCTTGTAGAATCTTTTAATTCAGGCTCTAATTATTCAATTCTCTAATACCCCTCGTAGTTTATTAGGGTTATTTATCTCTATTAGAATGAAAATACCCCCTTCGAAAATCTCTTTTTCTGGATGTACCTTACTTATCCTTTTTCCATTGTTGATTTTATTTACCCTTTTTATGAAGGTATTTTTCCCTAATTTATTATCAAGCCTCGCGTGTGCCCTCATTTATTAAAGCCTCGCGTGCCCTCTAAAGCTGCGTGTAAAATGCCAAGTTATCATTTCTCTTTCTTTTCTCAATGCATTATATAAGCAGCGGGTGGAAATAGAATCATGCAGGAATGGTGAAGAAGGTTTTCGGTGAGGAATGGTAAAAATACGTAACATTTGCCATCCTCTTGTGCAAAATGGGAGCTTTAGAGCAGTGGTATGGAAATCCATCAAAGAGTTTTTTTAACGTTGTAAGTTGCGCCTTGATTAGAGCAAAATGTGGAAGCATACACAAGGCATGCAAACCTGTTGACAAAATGCCTCAAAAAAATGTGAGGAGAATATGGTCTCGATACTCCAAGCAAGTGGATTTAACCGCTCTATTAAGTCTTCATTTAACCTTAATGTTAAGTTTTAATAATTATATCAATAGTTCTTATGCACAACGCATGTTGAAGTTTTGTTAATTTCCTATGGTGAAATAATACCAAGAAAAATCTTATAGCAGATAAATTTAATTGAAAAAAGAAAATGAATTCAAACCCACAGACTTCCTAGATTCAAGCAGATAATGGACGCGAGTCCAAAGCTTTTACCATCTATATTCTATATTCTATATTGCCTGATTTAAGAAATAAATTTTAATTTAAATGGGATGAGGAATAGTCTTATATTGTTAAGTTTAAAAGACCTTATAATTTAACATGAATCTTGGAATTAACATATCACCAGAACGCTTATGAATATTCTATCATCCATGTTTCCTATAAAATCAATTTGTGGTTCCTTCTTCAAAAATTCTTCATAATCTTCCAATGTATCAACAACACAATGTTGTTTATGATATTCATGAATCTCTCTTAGGTGGTATAAATAAAATTAATCATATTGGAGCTCAAATCTAAGCTCATGGCCACTGTCACCAATCAATCCATCGTGAATAGAAAAATATCCCAAAAAATCCAAATACTTGGATCCTTCGAAATAGGGAGATTTCAATCAACTACATGTGTATATTACTGTCTTGATATTTGTTCTCAGAAATATCTCCATGATAGTGTCATTAGTAATTAGGATCAAACATATCTTTATAAATGCATGCCTACTTCTTAATAATGATGTTTACCTTTAGAGATATTATAGGAGATGAATACCAATCACCTTTGGGAAAAATCGTGAACTGTAGTTTATTAGGTTTACGAATCCAATAAATATCCAATAAATATCTAACCTTCTAATTTTGACGAATCTAACAAGTGTATTTTTTTAATTTTGTATAAAATCATAAAAGAAGACAAAAGTTAGACTGGGACACTCGGCTAAAGATTACGAATTGTGTTGCAAAAGGATTAGCATATCTTCATCATGATTGTAGCCCATGCATTGGTCATAGGGATGTGAAGACTTATAACATTCTTTTGGATGATAATTTTAAGGCACATTTGTCAGAATTGGCATTGCTGAGTACATTTCCTCGGCCAAAACCCACACCTGCACCTATGTTATGGTTACCATTGGCTACATTGACCCTGAATATGCAAGAACATCAAGGCTTAAAGAGAAATGTTGTATACAACAAGGACATTTTCATTCATGTACAATAATACAAACTTGTTGGCTTGAAGTATCACACTCCTTATCAACATATTAATGACACTACAAAAAGGCTTTTTCAACAAAAACTAACCAAGCAATCACCGTCTCAAACACGTTGCAACACTAACACAATTTCACCCAAATAATTAACTACCCCTCTAAATCAAAAAACATATACCGTTCGGCGTTCACATTGCATTGTACACATTAGTTTAGATCTTCTTATATTCAAAAGATATTATAATTTAGCTTTATGACCATACTTCTTTTCCACTTATAAGATATTTAGTATTAAAACTAGGGTTTAAATGTTTTATTTATATTAAAATTAATCATATCTCTCATCTAACCCACCTCCAATACTTAATTCAAAATATTAATAAATTAAACCCTTTCTAATAAAAATTCTATTTATAATATTACCTACCTTTCTCCATTTGCATTGAAGTTGTGAGATCTTTGTCTTTATAGAATTAACTCAAAGAACAACAAATCGTCTAAATAAAGTCGTTGAACTTGTTTACAATATTTCGCTAAGGGATTAAATTTGACGGCCATTTAGACGTTTTTTACGATTTTAGCCGTAAAATACTTGTAGATATTTGAAAAACGTCACATGCAACTTGTAAATTGTAAGTATAACCGTCATTTTTATATAGATTTATTAGTAAACTATACAAATATATATTAGAAACAGTGAAATACATATAATATAATCTTTTATAAATCTTATTAATAGTATAAAATAACACTATTTTACATTTTTGAAGGGCAAAATTTGAAAATTGCTGTCCGCTAAAAATTGTTTGACAGGCATAGGTGGCCGTCAAATTTAACCCATGATTGTGCTGTTTTCATTCTTAGAAAAGCATCATCGTCAATAAATTGTGAATTGACAAACATGAGGTTTGGCATTCGTTGTGCATCACAGTCGTCGGCGATTACTAATGCTCTGCATCTTTCACGAGACTTTTGCGACAAGCAATTAATAACTCTTTGTCTGAGTATCATTTAAATCGAAAGCAATACGTTGTGGGTCCTCGCACCCACACACAGTCTGTAACCATTATAATTATGGAGTATGGTGAGCAGAGAAGCCAATGAGCCATATCCTTCAATAATTTGTAGCCGTTACAATGGTTTATAATGAATGAGTTCTAAATATGGTTCTCGATGGACTTACGTCGCCACACCTAAATGTGGTGAATAGTCGCGAAATTCAATTCTGCATAAATGAGATTCGATGCTTGTCACGTTTGGTCTTAAAGAGGTTAACGTGTTACGTAAGTTAGTGCAGGATTGTTACCTGCACATTGCACATTGTTTAGGGTAAGAAATGTTGCAAACTAGTAAGGAATAATATAAACCACACGCCATTGTTTCAAACTTCACAAGGTTGTTTTTGGTTGAAACTTGGGACTGGAGGGGTGAAAATTAATGTCACTCAACAAATTTCTTGTTGAGTGGTGATAGACAGCCTCAATTTCACTATAATATTATGTTGGACTCACAAAAAGTTGTATAAGGGAAAAAAAAAGGCCGTCAAACTTCATCATATGTCTAATAATGGGAAAGGACCCTATAATGGTACACTTTAATTTCACAAGTTAGAATCAGGTAGGTGCCTTGTTAACTCAAAATATATAATATATGATCATTTTCATTTCTCATGTTTAATTGGAAAGAAAGACAGATTTTAAATTAGTTTATTACAAAAATGATACTAAAATATTTGAAAAGAACACCAATAACTGTATATCTTATGTATTATGCTGTGATTGGCTCTTAAAATTATCAAATATACATATTTTTAAATACACAATTATAAAGATTACTTTTTGAAAAAAAAAGACTTTAATATTAATTAAAAAAATTTAATTTTAAATTTATAAATTAATTATTTATCTATATCTATTTTATAATATAAATCTGATTTATATTAAATATTTATTTTCAAATTCTCCTTTTGAAAGATGAGAAATATAACACTGTTCAAGTTCATTTTTTTCAATCAATAACACACTAACCCAAAAAGTTTTCCAAACTAAATTGATGAGCTTGTAATACCATACTTAACATTCCTACCACCTAAAATGAGTAAATGTGCACACCCTTCCAACCTCCACCACATAATTAAGTAACTAATCCATAATTATTGATATGCCCCCACAGCCACCTACATATGAATGGAGGAGGCTCTAGTGTTTTAGTCAATAAGCAATATATATTTCAGGAGATCAGACTCCGGATTCTAGTGCCTCCGTCAACCATATTATACATATTAGGAGGGGTCATTATGCTAGCGGATCACTCTATTAAGTTGTAGGCCAAAAAATTTAGTATATTATAAAATATATAATAAAATAATATATAAATGAATAATAAATATATTTCATTCATTTTAATTAAAATGTTTGGTCTTCTAAATTAATTTATATATTTTTTTTTCTGAATTTTTTATAAAATTAATTTGTTTCAATCAATAAAAATTATTATAAATTATTTTGATTTAATCAATGGAAATTGTTAAATGCTAATCAATTATTAGTTTATTGGTGAAGTTGTTAGGTTCTTGAAAAACCTACTAGAAATCAATTCTTGCCAAGTGCAAAGGTCTAAAACATCTTAATAAAAGATGAGTCCACTAAAATTGTCAACAAAATGAAAAAAAAATAACATATTGAATGAATCTTATTACAATAATATGGAAAAAAATAGTAACATATTAGATGAATCTTATTGATGTTCAAGTTTTGTTCAAACTTTAAGAAGGTTGTACAAAGAACCTGTGAATAAATCTTATTGATGTGAATTGTCAACAAAATGGAAAAAAAAAACATATTGGATGAATCTAATTACCAACAATATGGAAGAAAGTAGTAACATATTAAATGAATCTTATTAATGTTCAAGTTTTAGTCAAACTTTGGGAAGGTTGTAAAAACAGTAAGATATTAAATGAATTTTATTAATGTTCAAGTTTTGCTCAAACTTTGGGAAGGTTGTACAGAGAACCTGCAGAGACCACAGTAAGACCAATGAAAATGAACAACCCTATAAAAGATGCGGACAGTGCACCCCCATACGATGACAAAATGTTTCAAATTCATTGCAGACTTTGATCCACCCAACATGATTGTTTCCTTCCATTCCAACATAGCCAATTGCAGTTGCTGCAGAGGCTCCTGACATGATTACCAAAGTCACCACCTGCTTATATCCCAGAAAAGTCAAATTCCATGTCAGGATTAAGCAGTCCTCTAGAGAAATGAAACAAATATCCAATTCCATATGGTACTCCTATGAAAAATAGTTAATAGAAAATAATACTTACGAAGTCAAAGAAGAAAAGCCATTTTCTGGCAGCGAGATAACCCCGTAGAATTGCTTTTATAATGGAGGACCAGTGATAACAGGGCATATGTTGCAGCCGTTGCATTAGCCACCATGAAAACCTGAAAACTTCCACACATCACACAGTGAACAACGGAATTCTTCCAATAGATGTATACGGGCTATATTTTGTCTCGACTTCGTAACTAAGTATTTTGGGGTTCGAATCTAACATCATCTTTGTAGGTAACTTTAATTTTAGTCAAACTCACTTTTAATTTAAACCTAAATTCTCCATCGTAAAATATATATATATAAAACTTGGTACAATTCCCTCACATATAGCTCTCTTTCAAAACAAATAAATAAATAAAATCACATAGTAGAATTGGATCTTTCTCTTTCGGCTTGTATTACTCCCTTTCTTGTTTGTGGGATTGACAAAAATTCTTCTCAGGAAACTAAAAGTATGTTTTTGGTGTTAGCTGATATCTTGCTTTTAAACTGAAATTTAAACATTACTATTGATATAATCTAAACATTAATATGAACTACCCAAGTTCATATTAATACATTATACTATTTTTTAATAGAATCCAAGAAAAATACATTATATCTAATAGTGTAGATGCATGTTCTGCATCAATAAGTATATTATACTAATATGAGAATATAATTGAAGGGTTGTGGTTGGATGAACTTATGTATCATGTATTTATATAACAGATTGTTTGTCTAAAAAAAAAAAAAATTTGTTAGTATTGTTGTTAATATTAATAGAAAATGTAACAATACATTAAGATGTTATCTTTTCTGTTAAAATTGATAAAAAAATAACAATGGAATGTGTTGTTACTTTTTTAACAAAAAAAATGACAGGTCATGGACTTGTAATGTGTTATTACCTTTTTAACAAAACATAACATATATATTCAAAGCAAATGCATGGTAAAACAGTAAATCATAGACATTGCAAGTTACAGGTTACAGGTTTTATACTAGAGTAGACAAGTGACTCAATTTTTTTGTGCAAGTTCAAACTCAACGAGACTAGGCAGCCCATTGACTGAGAATATATATAATGAATAGCATCGATATGATTGACGTAGTCTAACTAGTAAATATAACAAACAACACATTCAAAAAAATTATGAACTTCGTGTTGAGTACCATGATTGTAGTGTAATTGGTAATTTGGTGAGGTTGACAAAACCCATTTTCAACTTGATAAATTGTAAAGTGAGGGTTAAATTTAATCCTTAAATGATTTTTAGAAAGAATAAAACTTTTAATCATGACAGCTTATCTAAAATAGACTATAAGACTGGTATTGTGGCAGCTTAGCAGAAGAAAACTCTTCATTGTCACTTTTAATGGTGTGGTAATGCTAACTTCATAGAATAAGGCGTATTTTAGTAATAACAGTTTAGCTGAAGAAGTCTTTGATACGACGATCTTTAACTAGCACGCATAAATCCATGCAGAGCGTGGGAACCACCAGGTTTGTGTGTATAATTACGATCAGCTCTCTAATAGTTACTCTGCATATTAACCAGCTGAAGGCAAAGATCGAGCTATTTATTAACTCAGTTATATTCCAACAAAATTTTTTTATAGAATCTTATAATATGTTAAAAGAACTTGGCTAAGCTTTGTCAACCAGACACTCTCTTAAGACGACCGTATCTAAATATGCAGAACTTACAAACACACGAATCCCAACAGATACAAACTTTAACAAACAGATTAAAAGATCATACAAGGTAATCCAAATGTCCTAAGTTCCATTCTTCTTTAATCAAAATAACATTGATTAATCATGCATTTGTTTGCAACTGATGGAAACTAGAAAGCACTGCAACTCTTTAAAACATAAAACAGAGAGCATTGAAAATATCATACGTGAATGCTGGAGAATAATAGTATTTGGCCTGAACGTAGACACCATAAAGGTTAATAGTCTGCTTGTCCAATCCAAGAACAATTGCAGCACACAAAGTGGCTGCTGCAGCCATCAACCTCAAAAAAATCTCTCGACACAGGCCTCCAGATCGATATCCAGAACTAAATTCCATCTCTTTCTCCTTCCTAGCAATTCTAACTACTTCTTCAACTGCTAATATTCATGAAAAGCTGATACTTCCGTGTAAGTGACTTTAGATACATTGATTAAATAGACAACGCTGGTATTGATGTTTAACAATAAATGTCACAAACTTTATGAGTTGTCTAGATAGTTTTGGCACGTCCACGAACATTTTAGAACATATAGATGGTGTGGCTTTTCATTTTTTTATCATTTTCCGGAGAAAACAATCGTGGCTGCTTACTCACCAATAGTACTGGAGAAGACTTTCCGCCATTTTTGTCCTAATATTTCTAGAGAGAATTTTATTATGCCCAACACTTTTCCAATTATGTTGAAATATTCATTTACATCACAATCAATTATTTTAACGTACCAATTTAGCATTTATGCACCGAACTTAAGACACTGTTAAAATAGTTGCAAACGAGCTTAGACACTAGTTTGGAAGGTGGTCTGTCTGTGTCTATATATATATATTAGTATAAACATATTAAATACCTTTATTTGAAAAATTAGATATATATTAATTTTGTGGTTCTTATTTTTATTTTAAGCATATCACATTGATTAATAATTTTATAACATTTTCTTTATATTTTTTTGTTGTTGGTAACAATTATTTATTAAAAAAAGTCCCAAAATTAAATATATGATGAAAATATTATTATTTTTATTGACTTCTCAAAGTTAAAAAAATCATTTTTAAGTAATGGTCAATTTAATGAAGTGAATTAAATTTGAAATAATTACACCATTAGATCCCGCTTATTACTATTTTAGCGAGATATTACTATGTTTTGATTGATTTATTATAGTTTGAAAAAAATTAAAGTGACACTCAAATAAACGTCAAATATAATATAGAGAATAATAGTTGACACGGTTGCACCATTAAATTTCTTCCTTGTTGCTATTGTAGATGTCTATCGGTATAATAATTTGTGAGTGTGTCAAACTTTTATTAGCATATTCCTCATTTATGGGTTGTTTTTAATTGTATTTTCCTTGTTTTCTTCTAATCTCTCTTTTTGGCCCTTCCATGTGTTTTTCAATGGTATGTTGTTTCCCCTAAAATTATACAATCAAAGATTTGTGTCCTCCAAAACTATGTATATAAGACCATATGCCCGAAATTGTGTGTATGGTTTTAGGTTGTTTATTGTGTGGACCATTTTGGCCATTATTTGGACCCTTGGGGTTTTTATTCTTCTTTCAAGATGTCTATAAATAGACTCTATAAATAGACGGATGCATTAGAGCATTTAAGAGATGCCATTAAAAGATATAGATAGCGGCCTTATTGTGAGTGTGCAAAAGAAACTAATTCATGAATTTGGAGGAGTACAGAATGAAACATTATCTCTTCATGAAGCATTCATTTTAACATGAAAAGTTATATAGAGTGTATACTTGCATTATACTCGATTGCATCATTTAAGAATTTTGTATATTTCATGTGCGGTATTTTATATCATACCGCTATTGCTCGAGCATGAAAAACACTATAATTATCCTTCACAATAATTTTTTCATAATTTAATATAAACATATAATTATTTATAAAAAATATTATTTTAATATATTCTACTATCATACCCATATATGTCGCCTCACCCTCCTAAGCATCTATGTCGTAAATTTATTAATAATGCCCACATAATATTAGGCACTACCAAACATTTTTTTAATGAGCAACCAACCTTTTCTATGCTTAATTGGTTGAGATTTGTATTCTAAGTGGAATTTATTTGAAAATAATTTTTTTCTCACACAACAATTCTATTTCAAGGTACTTTAAAAATATTGAATTTAAAGTAATTTAATTTATTCAAATACTTTGATGATATGAAAAACTTTGATTAAATTAAAAAGAAATGTAACGCCCACTAAAACACACACAATTACAACACGGAAAAACTCGGATAATTTTTTTGACTTGCTTGGAGTTTACATGTCAACACAGGAGTGGCGAGAAGGGCTACTGACCAACTTTCAAAAAGCTTGACACAAAATTGACCACATAGGCAACAAGGAATCATCTAGAACCCATCATGAACAGTTCACTTTCCTTTACGACATGGCACAACATAAAATCCTAACCACATTACACACTTACAGTAGGGTCATCCCATGGTGTAGAATCTTGTAAGGTTGTTGATTTACTAAAGACATCTCTCCATTCTTAACTTACGTTCTAGAAGATTTATGAGATGATTCGTACAATTCTTCTTATCAAGTTATATTTATTCCTTTTATACTAATGAGTAATTATCTTAAGAGCAAAATTTCTAAAAGAGGGTCATCTCTAATATGTTAATAACTTGCTTAATTCGTTTGATTATTAAAGGAGGTTTTCCATTTCTCACAGGGTTAGTTATTCATACTCAAGATACTGAAACTTGTTTCATACCTCCATTGCACAAGGTGACGAGCGCAAGCTCCAATTGAGGGAAAGTACCATTTAGGTTCGAACTATAATATCCTTTGTGCAAGGATCAAAAGTTTAACATTACTTAAGAAAAATTACAATGTACCATGGCAAGGGTTAGAGGAAAAAGGTAAAATTGAATTCATCTTCATGATCTCATTAGTTATTAACTAGTCTTTTATTAAGGCTTAAGAATTTATCAAGAATGGTTAAAAGCTTCATTTAGGATTTTCTTGATTAAGTTTGACAAAAGGATACAATTTAGGTTTCAAAATCGATGAGCTAGATTTAATGGTTTCTTGACCAATCCCCCTACTTACAAAGACCTAGAATTCTCCCAAAAGTTAAACATTGATTACACTTTAATATCATTTATCGCTTCACAACATTAATGGTAAAGTTTAGTAGTTTAGCTTAGGGGGGTAGAAAGTAAAACCTTTTTGCACAAGTGGATAGTCCCTCTTCTCCCACTTAAGGACTCGGGAATTTAACAAGAAGATCACAACTTCATTATTATTATTATTATTATTATTATTATTTTGAATAACTTTTATAAGGATTACCAACCCACTTTATTAAGACTAGGATTGCATTAATGTCATGATCTAGAGGGAGTTACTACACAAAATTATAACTCAAAGAAATGTTTACCATTACCCTTTTTGTGAAAACTATACATGGTTACACATTTTACCCAACACGACACACAAACCCAAAGGTGGCGAAAATGAACTTGGACTTGGAAACAAAAGGGTAAACAATATTGGTCATATCCAAGTTAAGCTATCTTTCAAATTTTCTATAATATAATAAAATACTCATAACAATGTTGTGATCTGGTTATATCATTCACAATATTATTTACAAGTTCTATTTTCAATCACTTACGACAACACTACTCCATAAGTACAAATTGTGCCTTTCTAACTTTCCAAACAAACAATATTTTAGAGTCTTTCAACATATTTAAGCACACACGAACAAATGAAATTCAAAGCAACACCGATGTAACTCACCCTTTTCTACTCACGAAGGCCATCTCGCACATTTATAGCCTAAGTCAGTTCGCGAGAACCAGAGCATGAAAAAATACTACACATTGGAATAGAATTCTATCATCAATAATACCATAAAATGAACCTTTTATTTAATGAAGTAATGCTAAGCTCTAAACCACTAACAACTTCTTTAATCATGTTATGAGGTTTACTATTTCAAATTAAGAAAGAAGCCATAAGAATATGTTATGAACATTGTTTCTAAAACAACAAAAAGTCTAACCATCATTCTAGTAGAAGAAATGACCCAATGAATTGAAAACATAGTGATGATGTATTGGGATTTCAATTGTGTAATCATATGTATTACATGATTGAAATCCAATACTCAAACATCAATCAACATTTCCTTAATTAAGCCATATGATCTAATAGATTCATAGTTAGAACTTCAACATCATTTTCTTAACCACTATTTACTACTTTCGAAAATAACTTCACAACATTCGATACTATATTGTTTGCAAATTAGCATACAAAGTAAGTTCTAAAAGGAAATTTCAAATAACATTTGATTATCTTACCATGTCAAGAATAATAGTCATCGTGTAATAATAAAATAAGTAACCAATATTCAATTAATCAAACAATTAAATTTAATCCAATGTTGTAATCTTACCAAGTTTATCTTCAATAAAGTTCCACTAAGTTTAATACAACTCATCAATGGTACTAATATTGGACAATGTGATTCCATACGAACCAACTACAACCCAACTAAAGTTCAACTAACACCACAAAACTATCTACGACTACATTCGACACGAAGGAAGTAATAGAACTTCCAAAAGAATATTGTGTCCTATCTTTGGAACATGGGTTAAATAGAAATCTCATTAATGATCTATCAAGCACATTGGACATGAAGTTTCAACTACTACTTTACCAAGGATGTTTTTTTTTATACGATGAGTCAACTCAATACACAATTCTTTAAAGAAGTCTAACTCAACATAATGAATGACAAGCCTGAAACAAGCATGAGAACAACAAAATCTCGTAAAACAAAAGGGTTTTCTAATACCTTCTCAGATAAATCTGTCCCTGATTTCCCAGAAGACCGATACCTCAGTTAAAGTTCTCTTACTAACATTTAAAATTACAGTCAAATCAATTTAATTACCATTAAACAAATATCAATAGATTCTAAGCAAACCATCCCAAAGAAACAGTATATAGATGTTATATGAATTGCACTTAGTCATATCTCCTTCAACAGATAACCAGATATTCTAAGTTTCTTAAATTTAGTCAAATGCCCTCACTTTAGTCAAATACCTAACCCACCGAAATACCATTCTTTATATAAATAAAATGAAACTCCTCCCCTTTCGAAACCCAGGTAAACAAGAATGGTTATAGTAATCATAAGCTCGAACCCCAACAAGCATTAAAATAAGCAACATTACGAATTAAGCTGTAACACCCAGAGAAGGGAAGAAGCGATCTTTGGAGGGGGTTATACATCGACAGGAAAGGTAAGGGTTCGACAACAAATGAAATCGATTCAACCAAACGATAATCACAACAGTCACTCTATGATCAAGCTTTATGAAGACGAGGCATGAAATATATATGCCACAATTTCTTAATCTTAAAAATTATTTGAAATAGTAAAATATCTCAAGATACCCAGGAGGAAAATCAACAGTTTACCAAGCCAGGCTATACCTATAACAGTTAGATAGAAATATGCTAAAAGAGTAACCCTACACGCATCCCATTCATTTTCATAACAATTAAATAGTCATAGCTATGTGAAAAATCCAGGAGTGCCCATTTCTGTTTATAAAACCATATGCATACCATTACATGGTAATATAAATCATGCACTACTAATCAGCTAAATAAACCTAGGTTCAAATTAGGAGTTCGAGATATAAACAACATAGAAGCCATGATTTTAAATGGGTAATCATAATAATGAAACACAGTACCCAGAAGAGGATTATTTTCCTTAGTCAGCCAAATAATAGCATTAATCCAACAGTAAGGCACACCCTATTCGAGCCAAGGTTATACTTGTCAAAATCAGGGACCCAGATCACTATTTTGCAAGGGAACAAAACTTAAATCCCATATCTTCCATTCCCAACACCAAAGGATACCATGCAACCAATGGTACACAACAACAACAAGAATAAATAAAATATCATGTACAATCCATACACAGTCCATAGTTTGAAAATAATTTCGTTTAGAACTAGCTAAATCAGGGAAAACTAGAAGAATACCCTAAAGGGTAAATCGACAACATAACAATCACAAAATTCCAAGTGAAGTACCATTTCAGAAAATAAAAGTAATTCATTTAATGGTATGGTTAAAGGTAGCATAAAATTCAATTTGGTAGTATTTATCATGCATGATAAGAGCTTCTTACTTGCAAATATTTCTGCTTGAGGCCTTTGGAACAACAAACCATGGTGAAAATCTCCTTGTTTTATCATGCGGGATGCTTATGGTTGTTCCAAGTCTCATGTTTTGGCAATTTGGGAGGATGAAGGCAAGGCAATGGAAAAACTTACTCCAAAACAACATTTGTTTACAAAATCAACACATTTTCTACGGGCCCCCAAATAGAAATCCCTCCACCACACTCACGCGGCCGTGCAAGGCATTTTCAACCACCATAAAATCCGAGCATGATTTCAATAAACAAATTTTCAAATCAAGCGGCAGACTTCCTGTTTTGGTGTTTCCTTCCCACAAAACGTGAGCCAAAGCATGGCATAAATAAAACAATAAAAGGGAGTAGGTCACCAAAACAAACAAGGCGTAATATGATAGTAAAAACTTGGAAAAATAGGCGGCCAACCCCCAACAACAAATTTCCAACACGTTTTGCCTTAAAGGGAATTAATGGAATTGTAGGTGTCCAACTTCCAACGCATTTCCACTACTGACTAGGTCTTAAAAAAAAAAAAAAACAAGTGTATGCGGCCAACAAGGAGGAATAAATGGTGGGGTGTCCTTAAAATTGGCATGGTGGGTGGATACCTCCACTAAAATTTCACCAATAAATTGCAATTAAAATCAAAGCATGCGCCGAGGCACAGTCGGCCAAGAGGGAAAAGACTAGAGGTTGGAATTTGAAGGCAAAATAGGACAATGACTAACCAAGGCACCACAATGGGGGATCCTCTTCATTTGCACGAACCAAGGCTCCCACCACGGGAATGATCAATAAAACAATAAAATAGCTTAACGATAATTACTAATAAAATTGATAACAATTGACAATAAAATATAATCGTCAATCGAAAATTAAAATAATAATAGAATAATTATTGTTATTATTATATGGATACTCCTTTTTAACCGGACACGCCCTAACAACACCAAAGCGCAATCAAGCCACCCCTTGGATTCGAGAACATGGTTTTCCTTTAATAGGGTAATCGCAAAGGATGTTATGATGGCCCACAACTATAAGCATCGACAATGACACGAGGAGGCAAGACGGAGAGGAGGGATGTAATTTATTCTCTGCAATAAGGTCGAAGCCAACTAACGATCAACGAAACTCACACAAACGCGTTCAATGCTTAGGAACAAGGTCACCAAAGCGGGAGGCTGAGTAACGTCGAGCGGGCATTACAAGAAATGTGGACAATTAGTTAGTTGCCTCGATATTTTTGTAATGTTTTCGGTCATAGCTAATATATAATTTCACACTAGGTGATCCTAAGTAAAGCAAGGAAAAGTAGATAATTATTGTCATTATTGAAATCAATGTTCTTATGGGTAAAAATGAGAGAAATGTACTCAAAATGGGATGAATGATTCAAATACAAGTTCCCTAGTAGAGTCTCCAAATTTCTTAATGATGAACTTTTCACTAAAAAGTAATTAACATGGAAAATTTTAAGGAACCCCCAAAAAAAAACTTGTAGAAATTGTAGCGAATGTTCTTGTAACTAGTTTCATAGGTTTAGAAAATCTAGCAATGTCGGCCCTTGATTTAG
>CM031241.1:222771091-222836091 GCA_018340775.1 Taxus wallichiana var. yunnanensis
ATACATGATTGAAAAATTCTAATTCAACATCACTGACATAAAATATTTTATGCAATAAGCTCTTTGGAATGTCAACCATAATGGGTAAATAGAAATAATGATTTTAATGGGAAACTCTAAATCTTAAGAAGCACAAGATGAGAAAAGAAAGAGAGAGATTTAAAATTGGCATGCTTATGCAACTTGTGAATTATATATGTTCTAACTTGTCCTTATATACAATTCACCGCGACTAGAAGATCAAAACACTTATGGCATTTAATTTAAATTTTTACAAACAAAATAGAAAAATGTATTTGAAGTTGGTCTTACTTTATATTCTACCAAGTACTAGCAATAAAAGCAAGTTATACACATTGGGAATTCCCTTGTTAACCAACGCATTAAAGATGGACAACACTAGAAATAGAATATTTTTACGTTGAATGGTGTTTGCACTACGAAAGGCAACACCCTCTTTGACAACGCATGAAAACTAAGGGTGTGGATCATGATGTCGACAACGTATGGATCAATATACACCCTAAACATGTCACCAAAAATATGGATTAGAAATGGTACAGAAGCGGGATAGGGGAGGAATTATTGTTTTGTTTCTAGGCATGGGAGGAAATAAAATGTTGGATCTATCTCCAAGTCAAGAAACTACAAACACCGCAGAGTAACAAGTCATGTAACCTAAGACACCACAGATTAATAATACCATCTAGAAAATAAATTGAACCTATAATAGGTTTGACATTGCACAATTAATTGGTACCCTCCACAATACGAAAAATGGGGAAAATATGAAGGCGTTCGAATGGGAGGATAGGTGCACCCATTCTTCTTGCAAAGTGGCCACATCTCTATCGTCACCGTGACCGCTTTGGTATGGCCACCCTCTTTTGCCAATTCGAATTCCCCAAAAAAATTATTCATGGCAAGTAGATGGAGGACTGTGTTTTGTACGCATATAGGTTAAGGTGCGTTGAGCTTATTTATGTGTGGGTATGGAAACAAAATGCGAGTGGGATTAGAGAGTGTATGCATCAAGAAATTAGTGAGACTTCTTCTAGTACTTTGTTGTAGAGGTATTTTTTGGATATTTGACAACTCTTGTTCATCTTATTTTTCATAATTTTATGTGCACTTTATGGGAGAAAACAGTCTGTTTGCTAATTGCAGAATGTCGTTGAAAATAACAATGCCTATTTTTCTCATATTTAATGAAATGTAGTCTAAGTGTTTATCTTGAATCCTATTTTTCCCGAGTTTAAAAAATAGTTTTCCTTTTAAATTTTCATATTTCTCTTATTTTTTTCTCGGTGTCTAAGATTGTCTGTTAGTGTTGTTCTTTTGTCATTCCAATATACGGCATGACTTCGATATTAGAGTTCCCATTTTTCAATAAGTTTTCATCCTCCATTTTTATTCTTTTGCTGTAAATTTCTATATCCACCACTTTAATTCCCCTATAGGCTATATGGGATTGCTTTAATATCAGTCAAGGCATTAGCATTGAGAATTTTGAAGATTTTTCTACCAAGTATTCATTTGCAGCATTTGTGTATTCCTCGTACATTGATTGTGCACACTTTTTCTATGTTCCATCCGCCTAAGGAATTTGATGCTCACATGGAGACCTACACCTTCTCTTTGCCCATGACATGTAAGCTGTAATAAAGGCTTTTCTGAGTTTGCATTGAACTGCTACATCGAAATCTCTCATATTTGTCATCTAACCCTTTGCATTTTTTCTCTGGATGGCATTTTGTATTTTGGTTGACATCGAATTTTGAATTTCCACATAAGGTTCCTTGTAAATGTTTCCTTTGAATCTAATAAGTTTATGTACATTTTATGGGAGAAATTGGTCAATTTGCTAATTTCGACATGTAATTAAAAAATTATGCTTTTGCTCGATTTTAAAGCCGTTTATGCTTTCAAAATTTCTTTTTGTGGTTTTTAATATGTGCCTAAGATTGCATTTTGTCTTGACACATGGGACGAGTTCAATTGAAAATTTTCTTTTCCAGTATACCTACATGGAAGGCAGAAAACTATCCTCCACACCGGAAAATAGGGCGTGTGCCTTCGAGATGGCGAGATTCAATGTGTTGAGGGCTTGTGACCCATAGAGGCCACATTGTATCGCTAATATGTGAGCGGTAGACTACTTATCGGAAAGGATTTTAAAGTTGCTTGCCACAATAAAATATAGACGTTCATCTCCCTTACAAGTTTGTCTTAGATTTCAAAAAAAAAAAAAAAAAAAAAAGAATGATTAGCTTTCCTCGTTGGACATAGATTATGTACTTTGTTGATATTATGCTATGATATATTTGAGATATGATTGGTACAATCGTTGAGAGCATGTATGATGAATGGGCGCATGGGTGCCAAAGGAGGGTTCATTTTAGAATACTAAAGGTCCATATGGTTGTGTCACACATTTTATCAAGAATTAAAAGTGTTATCATCATGGATGGATGTCATTATATGGTACTAGGATTAACATATGCTAAATTAATATGATATTTTATAGCTCATTAAAATTCCTTGTTGATATTGTGTTAGCGATTACCCCCTTATATTTTGATTGAATTTTTTGGAAAATTGGGTAAAAGGAGGGTTTTAGAAAAACAAAACAACATTTAGATTAAAAGAATCCAAAATACATCAAAAAAAGAGCGAAAAAACTAACAACGATAAAGAAGAAATTTTATTTCAGCTCAAGAATCGACATTTTTGCTCTAGGAGAGCCTGAGTCGTTAGCAAGAAGTTCAGCCAGCTTGATAAGCTCCGAGCAGTCATCAGCAATGGCAGTCCTGGTGGATTCCGTGAAAGCCTCCCAAGCTTTCAGAGCCTTGAAAGCACGCTGGAGCTTGCTCAGAATAGAGGACACCATGTCGGCTCTGCTATGATCTCTTTTAGCGTCAGCAGACTCAGAATCAGCAGGATTCGACTCCATAATAGGAGGGGAATGAAGAGTGTCAGCAGCAAGAATTTTTTCGTCGAAGAGAGCCTTGTTTCAGCAGACTGGGAGATGGGTTCCACAACCGGTTGATTGATATCAAGCTGCTCGAATCTGGGAGTCAGGGTACAGCTGAGCCAGGCCCAAGAGATCAGCAGCCTGTGAGTAATCAGGGCTGGAAACAGGGGAAGAAGCGTGACCACTGGCTTCAGTGCCTTCCAAGAACAAGCAAGAGAGGGGCGTGGGGAAAGAAGGGGTGGCAGGGGGAATGGAGGCAGTGCGGGGGGGACTCACAATAGCCACATCAGAGTCCGAACCAGAGGAGAGAAGCAGACGATGACGACGCCGAGAGGAGCGGAGGGAGGAGGAGGAGGGGCGAGGAGAAGGAGAGGGGGCGGCGGTGACGACCCAATTTGGGGGGGAAGCGAAGAAGGTCGGAGTGAGAAGCAGCGACAGAGAAAAGCAGGTAAAGCAAACCCTGGTGAAGAATGACGCCCTCGCCCTCCCGAGCTAACTGAACCGAATGTTCAAGAGACTGAAACAAGAAGGCCGCCAGATTGATTTTCTTCCCCCATCGAAGATGAGAGAGGATGAAAAGATGAGGACCAAAAACCAGCCGATATCTACCGTCGATAGTGAAATATCGCATAATGACCTCCGCCACTCTGTCCCAGGGAGAAGGCAGGGAATCCCGGGTATAACCAGAAAGGTATTTCACCGGTCTGTCACCAGGGGCGTTAAATTCCTGAATTTCCGCATGCAGCGAACGCTTGTAGTAGATGTCACCTGCAGCAGGAAGGCCGGTGGCGTCAGCAATGGCATTCGTGGAGATGGTAAAGCGAGTGTTGCCGATTTGGACCCGACCCTTCGTCCAGGAAGCCGTGACCGCATAAGAAACCAGCGCAGAATAACCCGCCATTTTTTCCAGGAAGGTGGCTATACCATTTTCCAATAATATATTCCACACCTCCCCATCATTCTTAATCGACTCACAGTTATCGGGCTCAAGGCGCTTCAATTGACCCCCCATGGAATGAAAGTTTGAATAGTTTGAAGTGAGAGTAAAAGTGGACAAAACCAGCTTAAACAGGTCAGGGAAGCTGCCGGCCAAGTTATCATTGTCCTCTCGCCACCTCCTCAGATGATTAATGTGGAGATAATGCTCATTCGTGCGGAGATTCCTCGCATCAATACAAAGCACCTTAATCAATTGCCCCTCGTTAAGAGTCAAATCCATTAACTTTGTCATTATTCCGCCGCCCTTTGAGAAGGCCATAGCGAGTTAGCCGAAACCCGAGTCAGCCCTTTATTCCACCAGTCAGCAATGGGGAATATCATTTTGAGCGATTTGGCAGAGATCATTCGGGAAGTTATCTGTCCAGCTTTGCTGATTCTCGATGAGGACACCAATATTAGCAAGGAGGTCCGCCGCTTTATTTCCCTCCCGGAGAACATGCTGGAACTGGACTTGAAGGAAAGATCTTTGCATAATTCTGATATCAGCAATGATGTTTCTAATCGACCAATGACCAGGATCATTAGACTGCAGGAGTTTGATGATGTTGAGGGAGTCACTTTCAACTTGAAGGGGATCATCACCCAATTTGATGGCCATCTCAAGGCCTTTGAGGATTGCCAAAGCTTCCGCTCGATGGTTGGAACCAAAATTGAAGTTGTGAGCAGAGGCAGCAACAATATATCCCGAAGAGCAACGAAGAATGGCCCCTCCTCCAGACTTACCAGGATTTCCCTTCGAAGCTCCATCCGTGTTGAGTTTTTTCCAGCCCCTTGGAGGGGGAAGCCAGCAGACTAAATTCCGAGCAGTGTGAGTGCTTTTACATTGAATGGATAATAACTTCTGCCACTCCTGGGAGTTACAGATTTGGATTTTTTGCTGATATTTGGTCCACATGGTCGAGTTGATATTTTCTTGGAGAGCCAGAGCAATCTGAGTAGCCACCTGACAAGGATCAAGACTTTTTTCTTTGAAGATTCTTCTGTTTCTTTCTTTCCAGATGCCCCATAATCCGTGCGGGAGGAGGAGTTTCCAAGCCAAATTCAGAATCGGATGAGTAAAAGGAGAGCTCCATTGAGAGAGGGTGTCCTGAATGGAATCCGGAAAGATCCAATAAACTCCCAACCTCGATAAAAGCCACTGCCAAATAACTTGCGAGAAAGAACAATGGATCAAAAGATGTGCAGAGGACTCCACTTCATTAGCACATAACACACATTTAGTGGGGAGAGAGAAACCCCTTCTTTTCAGATTCTCCCAGAGAGGAAAGCATTCTTAGAGGAGAGCCAAGAGAAAAAAGCCAATTTTGGGAGTGATCTCATTAGGCCAAACATTGGAAAGGGGGGCCATGGTCAGCACTATGCAACGAGAGATAAGCAGCCTTAACAGAGAAAGAGCCCGACGGGGAGAGGGGCCAAATAATCTCGTCCTCATTTTGGGAGAAAGGGATGTAGATGGAAGAGAGCACCGCTTTGAGCGAAGACAGGAGGTTTCTCTGCAGATCGCTGATATCATCCCATTCCTTAATATCCCATGAGGGAATGGAGTTCACAATCTTCCAATAGCCCGAAGCTAATCTTCCATGCTTATTGATGATACTTCTCTTAATAGGGTCCCAGTAGGATTGAGATCAAGGGGTTCTTCCCGATCCAAAAATCCCTCCAGAAATCAATAAGTTGACCATTCCCAAATCTCCATTTAGTGCCAGCTCGAATAATGGGAAGAGAGCTACTAATAGAGTTCCATATGGCTGAGCCTCTAATAGGAATGGAAGTGAGCAGATCTTCGTTATTAGCTAGATATTTAGCTCTGAGCAGATGGGCCCAACAAGAGTCACCTTTAGCCACTTCCCAAGCAAGTTTGGCCAGGAGGGCCCCATTCATTTCATTCATTTTTCGAAGACCAAGCCCACCATGAGGAGTTGGCTTACACACTTCTTTCCAAGCCACAAGATGGATCCTTTTCTTATCTTGATTCAGACCACGAAAGTTCCTTTGAATTTTTTCCACAACCTCCCTCACAGAACTGGGAATCTTGAGCAGGGACATGAAGTAAGTAGGAAGGTTTTGAAGAGTGGCTTTCACCAGCTGGAGCTTGCCAGCCTGACTGAGCAGAGCCCCTTTCCATGCGGCCAGCTTTTTTTGATACCTTTCAATGACAGGATTCCATAGATTTTTGATTGCTTACCTTGGAAGAGGGGGATGCCAAGATAAGAGGCGGGGAGATCCACAATAATGCAACCAAAGATATCAGCAATCTTTCTCTGAGTCCTAGGGGGCGTGTTGATGAAGGAAATGCTGCTCTTGTTGAAGTTGACAGTTTGCTGAGAAGCTGATTGGTATAGAGAGAGGATATCCATAATAGACCGGGCTTCAATAACAGAGGCTAAACTCAGCAGTAAAGTGTCGTCAGCGAACTGGCTATGAGTGGCGAAGGACAATTTGAGGTGATTTTCATACCAGAAATGATGGATTGATTTTTAGCCACTTCCAGAGCTCTGCTGAGGGAGTCCGCCATTAGAACAAAAAGAAAAGGTGACAGGGGATCACCTTGCCTGATACCTCTGCTGCTTTTGAAGAAGCCCGCAGGAATGCCATTGATAAGAATAGAGAAGCAAGGGGTCGAGATACACGAGAAAACCCAGCTACACCACTTTTTGTCGAAACCAAATTTTTCAGGACCTTAATTAAGAAAGGCCAGCTGACTCTGTCAAAGGCTTTTTGCATATCCAATTTTAAGATCATTCCTGGGGACTTCGCAAGAAAGGCCGAGTGAATGGCTTCATGTACTGTAATTATACCACCTTGGATAAGTCGACCTTTAATGAAACCATTCTGATTGTGAGAGATGAGGTCCGGCATTAGAGGTTTAAGTCTGGAGGCCAACATCTTAGTGATAATCTTGTAAGACGTGTTACATAAACTTATTGGCCGAAAATTGGACACATCTTTAGAGTTATGCACTTTTGGGGCAAGAGCCACGAAAGTGGTATTCCATTCCTTAAGCAGATTGTTGTTCATCTGAAATTCATTAACTGCTTGGAAGAGGTCCTGCTTGATGATTTCCCAAAAGACTTGGAAGAAAGCGGCAGGAAATCCATCCGGACCAGAGCTTTGTCTCTCTTCATAGCAAAAACTGCTTTATGAATTTCCTCCATAGAAAAAGGCTTGGTCAGATTGTTATTCATCTCAGGAGACACCAGATGCGGAATGTGCTGGAGCATTTCATTCATTGATTGTTCGGAGGGGCAGATCAGCATGGAGAAGATTTGAATAGAAGGATATAAGCTCATTGGAAATATCAGTCTCAGCAGTTAGCAAGGTCCCCTGCTTGACGACACCAACTCACGGATCTTGTCCCTAGCTTTATGCTTACAAGCAGTGATGTGGAAAAATTTGGTATTACGATCACCTTGCTCGAGCCAAAGGGCTCGAGAACGTTGCCTCCAATAGGTCTCTTCTTCTTTAAGAGTGTTGTGATAATCACTGAGGAGAGAGATTTCCTGTTGGTGAAGATGATCCAATCTTCCAACTGCCTCAATTTGTTCAGAAATTTTTGCCAAGCTATGAGTTAGCTCCCGCTTGCGAAGCTTGATGTTACCGAAGACCTTCGACTTCCATATCTTGAGTTGTTTTTTAACTTCTTTGAGTTTGCTGGAAAATCTGAACATACTAGAGCCCTCAATATTGATATTCCACCAGTTTGCAACAAGGGGAAACAGGTGGTTATTTTCAAGCCAGGCTAGCTCAAACCTGAAGGGAGGATTCTTGGCATTTATTTTGTGATTGGCGCTTAACAGAAGAGGGCTGTGGTCCGAGGCAGCCCTAGGGAGGGAATTGAGGTAGAAGTCAGGAAAGAGAGAGATCCAGTCCAGAGAGCCTAGAGATCTATCCAGTCTGCATTGGATGTGGTTCCTGCCCAATCTGCGGTTTGACCAAGTGTAAGATGAGCCATGTAGATCCATATCCAGAAGGGAATTCTCCCTTATGAAGTCGGCCAAAGCCTCCATGCTAACCGGCATGGCAGGCATACCTCCTGTTTTCCGAAGGATAAAGAGGGCAGTTAAAATCACCCATTATTAGAATGGGAATTTTACCACAAGTGATGATGAAGTTAGTGATATCTTTCCAAAGTTTTCCACGATGAGTCTCCAAGTTTGGGGCATACACATTGATAGCAATCCAGGAGGAGTCCGCTCCAACCTCTTGGAAGAGGATACATAAAAAGTTGGGGTGCTTGAACAGGCATTCCCCTTTGAGACTTCTGGGATCCCACAAAGTACAAAGCCCCCCTGAGTTCCCTGTTGAAGGTTGAAATTCAAAAGAAGCTGCTGGCCAGAGTTTAAGGAGGCGATCCTCCTTTTTTAGTTTGGTTTCCTGCAACATTATGATATCAGGAGAGTTCTGGAATTTGATGTCTTTGATAACTCTTTGCTTTTGAAGAGAGTTGAGTCCTCTTATATTCCAAGAAATGATCTTCATTTCTTTGGTTTGGGTTTACTCCCCACCACCATGGGGATTGTGCTTTGAGTTCCTTGCGCAACATTTGTAGCTGCTTCTTGTTGAAGCTTAATACTGCTCGGAATTCTGCCCCGAGCTTTTTCCAAGCCTATATCGGGTTTCTTGTTGCTGCTTCTAGTAAAACGATGATTGAAACTATCATCAGAGGAGAGACCCGTGGGGGAGGGGACAGAGTCTGAAACAAGCGGACAGAGGGGAGGCAGGGTGGGGGGATCCAGGGAAGAGGGGATCGAAGGAAGGGGAGGGAAGGGAAGAGGAGAGAGAGACGAGGCGAAGGGGAGGGGAGGAGGTAGCCAAGAAGGTCCTCTCCAAGAGAGGAAGGGGTGGGGAGAGCCGAAGAAGGCAGAGGGGAGATGAGGGGTTGGAAGGCCAAGGAGGAGGGAGCGATCTCAGAAGCAGGATCAGAAGATGTGTTGATTTCTCCATCCTCAAGGAGAGCGAAGGAATTAGAAGTGGGGATGATCGGGATCTCAATAGAAGATGATTTGGGAATAAATTTATTTTTGATTTTTGGGGATAGGGTTTGGGACTTGGGTTTTGGTTGAGGTTTAGATGGGCAGCCAGAGGCCCGATGACCAAGTTTTTTGTAGAAGGAGCAAGCTTGAGGAATATATTCGTAGTCAATGGGTTGTTTCCAGTTCCCTAAGTCCGAAATAAGCTCAATATCTTTTGGTAAGGGACAACTAATATCAGCATTAACACAGAAACGAGCATGAATGAATCTAGTTTTTGCTTTTGTTGCTTGATCTATAGCAATTAAAGAACCTATTGAGAGAGCAATACCTTCAATAACCGTCGGGTGCCAGAACTCCAGAGGGAGCCCCGGGAGGCGAACCCAAATTGGGGCTTGGGTCATGGATTCCATGTGTGGGTTGAAACCAGGAGACCATTTCCTGAGATAGAAACCCCGCCTGCCAAAAAACCACGGACCACCTAGCAGAGCTCTAGCGAAGTCTTCTTTCAAGCTGAAGGAGAATAAAATGAAACCATTAGGCATAGCCACTATTTCTAGCGCTCCACATGGTTGCCATTTTAAACGAGCCCATTTTTTTATATCCTCCAATGGGGGTCTAGGGCCCATCAGTGTACCCACCAAGGACAGATCACGTGAAGCAGCAGCAGCCTCCGTGATGTGAGAGGGGATGCGCAGGGAAAAAGACCCATCTGACAGTGAAGGGGATAGCTTTTCCGAGCTATGAGCGGATGTGGAACCCTCCAAGTGTGCGGATTATAGGGCACGGGAGAAAGTGGGTTTCGGGAAGCTACTTGAGTGTGCACTTGATCATTAGGTTGAGTCTTGTTGGTCCGAAAAGCGTAGGCTAGGGAAGTCGAAGGAAATAAGATTCGAAAGGTTTGGTTTCCTTAGAATGACTATTTGATAACCATATTTGTTTTGTCAAGAAAAAGTACAGGATGATCCTTGCTCTTCTCGAAGCGGAATCTGTCAATCACTGGGTGCTGCGGAACATCCTCGTTACGTGAATATCGGAAGTGTTGTACACCCAGGAAAAGCAAAAATTCGTTAAGTTGCTGAAAAAGTACATGAATGTGTTGGCATGGTCTTATCTTTGATCTAAAGTCTTTCAAGCCAAAGGACATTCGGCACGAAATTCCGCTCAAGGATGATGTCAAGCCTTTCAAAGTCAAAAGCAAAGGCACTACAACCCCAAAATCTCAAGTACCATCAAGCTGAAATTCAAAAGATGCTAGGCGTAATAATTATTTTCCAATTCATCACAATACAGGTTGCAAATATTGTTCTGTGCGGAAGAAGAATGGCGAGATACATATATGCGTGGACTTCGCAACTTGAACGATCATCCTTAAAAGATAACTATCCACTTGTTGATAATGAATCAAGTGCTACTGAGGCGATAACCGGTTCGGAAATGCTATCTATGCTTGGTTGTTTTTCATGTTACAATCAAATTCAAGTCATGCACGAAGATCGGTTCAAAATAGCGTTCACCAGCTCCTTGGGGTACCTTTACTACTGACAAGTCTTTGTTCGGTTTGATCAACATCGGTGCCACCTTCCAACGAGCAATGGACTTTGCATTCAAAGTATGATGGAAAAAGTCATCATAGTTTACCTAGATGACCTGACCGTGTTCTCCAAAAGACAAAGTGATCACTGCGATCATTTGGAACAAGTCTTGATTAGATGCCAAGAGCACGAGATTTCGCTAAATCCCAAGAAGTCAGTTTTTGGGGTCACCGAAGGAAAGCTACTAGGACATGTCATCAGCATAGAAGGAACTAAGATAGATGTCGAAAGGGTCAAGGCTATTCAAAGCCTTACTTTGCCTACAAGTAAGGCGGTGTTCACTCTTTCTTCGGAAAGGTAAATTTTCTTAGACGCTTTATTCCTGATTTTGCTAAGAAGACTCGTCATATATCTAATATGATGAAAGGGTCCCAAACATTCCGATGGAGTGAGGAAGGCAGGACATCATTCGAAGACATAAAAACCTCCGTCGCTCACGCTCCTATTACGGTGTGTTACGACTTCAAAAAGACTTCATCATATACGATTATTATGCGTCTGTGCATACTTTGTATCGGCTATCTTGACGCAAAAGAACTCCGAAGATATTGAATCCCCGATTGCTTTCATGAGATCTCCTCTTAAGCCTCATGAACTAAAGATGTCACAATTGGAAAAGCATGCATTTTTCATGGTAAAAGCAGTCAAGAACTTCCACTACTATATTCTGAATTCTCATACAATAGTGTTGGTTCATGACATGACTATTAAGTCTATCCTGAATCAACAGGAGTTAGTGATCTTACGAGGGAATTGGATCGCAAAGGTCCAAGAATACGATTTAGACATCAAACCAACTAAGTTGGTAAGAGGTAAGGGCCTATGTCAGCTAATGGCTAAAAATAAAGACTCAGAGGTACCTGAAGAGAAAGTTGATCACATTGATGGAGAACAAAATGAACTAGAGAAAGTGGATTCTTTGCCCATGGTTTTGTTTGTCGCAACCAACGATGAATGGTATTCTGACATCACGTTCTTTCTCACCTATGGCGAGTTCCCAACTCACCTAACTACAAAGGAAAAGTGAACAGTGAAGCTCAGAGCCGCAAGATATGTCATATGGGATGATGGATTGTACAAACACGGAATTGACGAAATTTTTCGATGATATGTTGACAAGCGGCCGGAGTAAAATTGTTAAAAAAATTCACGACTTACCTGTGGTGGTCACTTCTCCTCATCAATAATGACACACAAAATCATTCGGGCAGTACTCCGCCAACGCTTACTTCAAGATCTGACCACGGGTAGCGAAATGTGAACTCGCCAATAATTTGTTGGCAAACCAAAGTTGGTTGTGTTTCCCCTTAGGTCGTCATCATTGATGAACCATTCGACAATGGGGAATCAATTTCATTGGAGCGCTCAATCCTCAATCGATTATTGGATATAGTTACGTCCTAACATCAACAAATTACTTCATGAAATGGGTGGAGGCCATACATTAAGCATGCCACTTCTGAAGTTGTTTATAAATTCATCAAAGAGAATATTATTGTGAGATTTGGAATTCCACACAAAATCGTTGTTGATAAAGCTTCCAAATTCTCTTCATGGAAGTAATTAGTTTTTGTTATGGATACGAGAATAACCTTGGCTCATGCCTCGATTATTATCCTCGGGGAAATGGTTAGGCGGACTCAACAATAAGAACACAGTGACTATCATACGGAAGCTAGTTGATGAAAACCATTGGTCTGGCACAAATCATTATATGATGCTTTGTGGGTGGATCATATCACTCCAAAGAGGTCTCTCGGCATGTCACCTTTCGGGTGTTATATAGAATCGATCTTTGAAATCCCTATCTCGCATAAAACTTCCTACTCTACGCTTGGCCCAAGCAATTAAAGATGAATCTTTTCAAAATTCTCTTGAAAAGAGGATTATGTACCTGACGGAACTTGAAGAAAAGTGAGTGAAAGTGGTCGACAAGATTATTGAACATCAAAATCAAGTTAAAAGGTTGTTTGACAAGAAAGCTAAGCAGAGAGATTTTCAAGTGGGAGATCTTGTTCTTCTTTGGGACAAACAAAGAGAACTGAAAGGTATGCATGGTAAGTTTGACTCTCTTTGGAGAGGGCCATACAAAATCAAGCAGCTCAACGAAGAGAATAGTTTCTATCTCTCATATCTAGATGGAACCGAGCTCCCACTTCCCTATAGCGGGTAGCACCTGAAGATCTTCAAGAAGTAGAGCTTTCTCTCTTCTTTGTACAGTTTTCTTTTGCTTTCGTTGTGTGTTTTCTTTCTTGTTGTTGTGTGTTCCCTTCCTTTTTCTTTTTCGTCGCCCTTGTTTTTGACTCTCTATAACCCAATGGATAGGCACATGAAAATATGGGATTCTCTACCCTTAAGTTTCACTTAAAGATAGTCCCCAGAAAGAGCCAAAGTTGTTATCCTGCAAAATTGACAAGGGCAATTTATAGGTAACTATACCAAAAATTCTATTTTGACCCCTAGGAAGTTTGATAACGTTCGAAATAGCCCAAAACTCCTTTCAAAAATCAGGATGTTTCAGGACTTAGCCACTTTTAGCTTATCCTTTGGCACACAAATTTTCGTGTCGACATGATCAAATTTGTGCCCTTTTACACTAGGCGCAATTATTCACATGTCGACATCTGGAAATTTATGCCCCTTTAAATCCTTTAGCGCCAAAATTGTTATGTCAACATCACAAAACTAGTGCTATGCAATTTCCTTTGGCGTAACTTTCCTCATGTCGACACTCCTAAAATCGTGCCAAAGGAGGTTGGTGAGGTCATAAATGCCATTTTTCTATAAATAGGAACCTGCCACATGTCATTTTCACGAATTGAAAATTGCGAAAGGTATTTTCTCTGCGTGTGTCAGCCATCCCTGTTAGCCCTCACGTGTCGTTTTCGAGCTTGTGGACCCCGCGTCTTTCTTCATCTTTTATAAATCCGGGTGAGTGGCTCCTCTCCCATTTGTGGTTTTTGTTTTGTTGTATTAGGTGTTAGGGTTTGTATCAAATAAATAAAATCTAAAGAACCCAATAATCCCAACCCAGCTGAAGCCCTCTTTTCCTTCCCCCTCCAGATCTACAGATCTGGAAGGGCTCTGCCATTGAAGTAAACCAAAACCATTTATCCCTACTTGTTGCCTTGCCAAAAAACCTCTCTGGCCATCCAACAAATCCAACAAAAGAGAGAAGTAGTGGAAATCAAGAAAATTGACCAAACTGTTAACTGTTATCCTTTGGCACCATTTTCAGTGATGTTACACGCTCAGAAAGTGCGCCGAACTAATATGGCACACTGTTCTTCCTTGCAACCTCTTCCAAAGTTACGCCTTGGTGCACTTTACTCTCATGCAACATAAACATTTTCCATGCCCAGCCAAAAGAACACTTAGCAGATTTTTGTGAGGCACAGGCGCAACTTCCACAACATTGACATGACATGTTGTATGCTGCAGATCCGCGCCCTGCACTTTACCCTTTGGCACTGAAATTTGTCATGTAACACCTCTCAAAATTGTGCCCTTTCTAACTTGGCACAAATTTTCCCATGTCGACACTTTCCCAAGTGTGCCTAGTAATAAAAAGCCCCTGTAACCTACTGTGAGCTTGTGCCTTGCGCCCTGAGGCTTAAAATTACTCGTTCTTCCTTCTGCAAGCTAAACTTAACTATTTTCTCACACATTCGAAGGTGTTATGTTATTCTTCAAACTTTCATTATGAATAACATGATGGTTGACATGGCTCTTCTATGTTGGACCTTCTTGATTCTTCTTGCAGAACAATAACATCCGTCCTCAAGCTCACATATGTCTTCATCAAGCAAGAGACCAGCTAAAGCTAAAGCTAAATAGTCAGAGCAAGAAATGAAGTACAAGTACCAGAGAGTCAGAATGCTTGACTCATATGCAGAGTGTGACCTTGACATCAGAGACTCTGAGCTGGGTCATATTGACATGGATGATTTTTGGTAAGGACCACCAAGGTAAGCAGTGGCCCATGGATGAACAAATTAGTAGGCAGTGGATTGCACTTTGCAGTTTGGGCTTCAGTGAGTGCCATAAATAATGAGTTCATCATGTTGGTTGCCCGATGTTATAACAAAGACACTAGATGTGTCAAAAATAAAGAACACGGGACAATCATAAACCTCACAGCTCATCACTTTGAGATGATCCTGGGCATTCCTCATCACAGGCAATATGTGGAAATAAGTATTGAAGACTGCAAGAAGGCATGGGATGATAATGAAGATCAGTGCATGTAGATGATGAATGAACTCTATCTAAAGAACAAGAAGTCGGTGTCCAGATGGCCACAAACCATCCACTGAAGTGATTTTAATGAAGAATTGAGTGATACAATCACATTCTTGAGTAGAGTATTCGGGCTCCCTGATGCCCATCATTTCCATAAATGGATGTTGAGATACCTGGAGAACATGAGCAAGAATGCACCTGATCAACGCTTTGGCTGGGGTGAAATCATAAGTGACACCATCTCCCAGCTTCAACAAGTTCTAACAACTGGGAAGTTCTACATGAATTCCTATGTTGTATACACTGCTGTGTCAGAAAGGGATTTCGCAAGGTTAGCTCGAAATGGGGTATGGCCCCAAGTCAAGATATACGAGTTCTACCTAGAGCTAAGGCTCGAAGCCAGCATCTCCCAGTTCTCCAAAATAAATGATGCCTTCTTCTATGAGGTATTTTGTTTGTTGAGACCAAACATGAGACACAGTCGAACCAGCCAGTGTGATTGTTGTTACAAAGAAATGGGGAGCATTTTTCACACAATTCCCCACATTCACATACCTCAGAGCTGTGAATTTCGAGGGAGAACCAACGAAGTTGCCAAGGTTTGTAGGGCCGAAGTTGGTCCTCTTGGAATTATCAAGGCAGTTAATCACTTATCATGAAAAGTGTATGAAGAGAAAGAAAGGAGGAACTCCATTCCCCCTTACAGTTGGCGATACACTTGCCCTACACTTGCTAAAGCACGGGAGATGTATGTTGAGTTAGAGCTACTGAATTTAAAGCACAACTTCCTAGCAAGGCCAACCTTCGACTACCGGAGTTGTCTTCCAAAGGTAAAAATTGATCCCATCCATGTTCCCGAGATCAAGGACATTTGGATAGACCTAACCCATGAGATAGACATTAGGAGGAAGGATCACTTCTTGACTTTTTAGATATTTTCTTGATCTTTTGTAAATATTTTGTAAGTAGTGGGTTGGCTTTTGTCTTCTTTTCTCTTATTCTTCTATAAATACTAGAATAATTATTGTATCCAAGGGTGAACATTTTTGCATGAAAAGAGAAGTGAGGAGAGAAAGACTTTGTGTTTTCTTGCAATGAAGAGATATTAATATACATATTCGGACTTTGTGCTTAATGTGTGTGTTATTTGCATCAAATCTTTCTTAAGTTAGATCTATGTTTTTATTACATTAGATTCATTCCTACTATTGTCATTTGTTCATCGGTGTTGCTTTAATTATTTATGCAAGTAAGTTTGGCTCTATTTACTACCGGCTCAAAGCATAAAGCCCGACCTTTCCGTCTTGGAATTATTTTCTTTTCTTCCTTCAGATCTACTCTCCTCCATTCCTTCCCTCTTACCTTTCTATTCATAGTTGGAACTACCTCTACTGGGATGAGATCCCAAACCCCCTGAAGTTAGAATAGTGTAGATTTGCATAGATTCTGCTTGATAGATTAGCAATAAACCAGTTTCGCTTTGTTGTCTCAAAGAGGGGCTATGCCCTACGCACATTGTTGGCATGTTACTACGGATTTTCGAACCAACAATTCTTATCCATGTTAAATGTGTGAAGCCTTACTTGGTTTTATGTCATATTTGGGCATCATGTGTGACCCCTAAAGTGTAATGTTGTAATTTTGTAAATTTATTATTGTTTTGATTGTTTAGTGTGTAGGAGTTATTTTGGGGGACATAATGTTCCCCTTTTGTATTAGAGGTGTATTGGATTTGTTTAAGTTTGTTTTATAAGGTTTTGGTCACATGATCACCCTTGGGTGGGCCCCACAATCTTAGTTATTGTGCCCAAAATGCCAAACCCGAAATTGGGCTATTTATGGCATTTTTGGAGACCCCTTTTGGTTTTGGGGTTCTCTTAGCATGAAAATAAGCCCTTGCACCCTACCTATATGTAGAAGGGATTCATTTCTTTTTCAAATGGGATTTTCCCTCCCATTTGACCTCTCATAAGTCACCATTCTTGTAAGAATGGTTGGGTGTGTGTTTTCTTAAAATTTGAATGTTATTGGCTTATTATCCTTTTAAGGAATTTGGGGAAATGCTCTTAAAGTGTGTTTGTTTTATTCTCTTTTAAATTTTGGAATCTTGGGGAGGGAAGAGAGAGGGGTGACACATGTCACCCTCTCATTGGAGAGGATATTTCCCTTGTTTTTATTTATATACATCCTCATGTAGGAGGAAAAAAATTCACCTTGTCATTTTTGCATTTTTGGTTTTAGGAGATTGGACTTGGAGCTCTTTCTTGGAAGAGGATTGGAGAAGCTTAGAGTTTTGGAAAGATTTTGGAGGTAGGATCCTTGATCCTTCTTTGTTGTTTTTGTATGTAGATGTTAGTTGAAACTTGTTGTGTGAAAGCTGTGTTGTTGTATGTAGTGTGTAACAGCTCGTTAAAACTCCCACCGAGACCCAAGAACAACCTAGGTTTAGTTAGGAAAATTATGGAATAATTTTTTTTAAGTGCAAGCCCTGATACAGAATTAGAAACTATAGTTATCACAACAAGTTCCAAAGACAATTAAATTTAATAAATAACATTTTTCCTTTTAGAACAAGTAATAAAACCACACCTAGCTCAAATTCTCCTTAGGTATCAATTTAATAATTAATTAAGTTAACACTATAGTTAAATATTCCTTAACAACACTTTTAGGGAGTTAGAAGAGCCAAAACAATTAAATACCCAAGGTATTTAATTCCACAAGGTTTAAAAAATTAACAAGGTCTAATTATAAGGGGTAAAACATACATCTAAAAATAAAAGGTTAATTTCACACTAACCCACTCTCAAACTGACTCAAAAGATTCAACTTGATTTTTCTCATATTTAACGCACTAAAAACTTCCTAAAAACATTCCCATTAGATAGGAAATTCCTCCCCTTTCTAGTGATATAAAGAAGTCCTCCTAACTCCTCATATTTCTCAAGTTATGGGCCGATGGGCCTTGGGGTGAAAATTTTCCCATTTGGCGGGCTGCGGGCCTTGGGGAGAAAATTTTCCCATTTTGGGCGGGCCCTACGGAGAAAATTTTCCCCGGGAAGAAAATTTTCCCATTTGGCGAGACTTGCCGGCCCGAGAATAAAATTTTCCCAAAGGGCGAGCCTATGGGCCGCCGGAGGAACTTAAGATTTTAAGCCCTCTTTTTCTTTTGAAAAAGCAAAAGATTTCAAATTAACCCGCGCCTCACGGCGCCAAAGGGCCACGTGTCGAGCCAACGGTGGCTCGCGACAAGGTGAACCTTCGGGAAACTTAACAATTTAATACTTTTGAAGAAAAAGTTTAAGGATTTAAAACACTCCACGCCTCCACCGATGCAAAAAGGCCACGTGTCAAACTCTCATTGGTTGCAGGTTGGCGGGTCATCGGTGTGACTTAGAAAATTTGGATTTTTAAAGAGAAAGGGTTTAGGGGTTTAAAATGCTCCACACCTCCACCGAAACCTAAAAAGGCCACGTGTCAACCAACTATTGGTTGCGGGTGGCGGGGTGGCGGAGAAACTTTAAAAAAATTCCCAAATTTTGAAAAAGCGTTAAGGTTGACAAATCATTGACCGCTCGCCATGCCGTCGCCTCGTGAAGCCACGTGTCGATCAACCATTGGGTCACGTGGGGCGGCGGAGAATTTAAGAAAATTTTCCAAAAGAATTTTTAAAGCGCTAAGTTTTAAGGCAATCCGCTCCTCTCCGCCGATGCCTCGGCAAGCCACGTGGAAGATCCTCATTTGCATAGGTTGGCGGGGCAGCATGGGAAAACATAGAAATTTTTCCAATTTTTTTTTAACTTAGATTATTTTGAAGCCAGAATGAAGTGAAAACTTTAGAAGGCCATAACTTTTGATTGAGAGCTCGGTTTTGGAAAACGAGGACTTTTTGGAAAGGTCTCGTCATCCTCTTTGCATTGCGAGCTTAAAATTTTGATTTTGATAAATTTTTAAGGGTCAATTTTGAGAAAACGTCTTTCTAGCCTTTAAAATGTAAACTGGACTTTTTAACTTATAAATTTTGTTCCAATCCGCCATGAATTCTTTCTCAACATGCCAAACTAACATGGAGGATTGCAATTGGAAGCATTTAGGATAGATTGCAAGAGTTAATTTGTTTGATTGAAGTCAAATTGAGGATTTCTCAAATTGACAGCAGAAAATGACTGTGAAATGGTTTGAGCTCGATTTGAAAGGATCTATAAAAATTTCTTAAGTATTTTAGTTTGTTTGGGGTCATTTTGATCATACAAGTTCAATTTGGTATTTAATTTTGTCTTTTCAATATTGTAGGTTCCATCTGTACATTTGATAAATAATTTGCGAGTTAGACATTCATCTAATAGAGATCGATTCGAATGGGTCTATTTTCATTTATCATCTTCTAAGCTTTATAATTCATTCCACATCCAATCTAATAGATTAAATTGATTCAAAGAAAAGTATTCAAAAGCCAAAATACAATTCTGATTTCCAAAGCGTGCATTTCAAAAGAACAGAGCAGTATATCTTCTTCATACGTATTTCCTTTTTCCATTTTCCAAACCAAGATTTTATAATGCATTCAACAATCAGATTTCAAATATAACAATGCCATTTGAGGAAAGTAATACAATATTATATTAATTCAAAAAGGTATCTTTACAACTTCCTTTTTCATTCCTCGAATACAATCATACAGAATACAATTTCTTTCACATTCTTTCAAAAGAAAAATACAGAGTATATCTCTTTCACATTCAAATTACAACTTTCATAGCCAATACAGAACATCTTTCCATCACAATTAATATACAATGTCATCCACTTCAAAGTGGGAAGAGGTTACAATAAGGATAAATCTCAACAAAGGACTGTCAAATCATCTTTTTCCTCAGCTCCAGGACAACAACATGAAGCTCCACCATTTTCTTTATTTCAATTTGATCACAACGAGAATAGGGAAAGGAAATGCTCTCCACCCAACCAAGACATCAATGAAAGGATAAGTCGCCCTCTTCATTGGCCCCTGAGCCCCAACCACAATGTAATAAGAGGTGTATTTCAACACATGGAAACAACAGGCTTCCACAATACACAAAAGCAATCTTTCACAACAAAACACAGTCCAAACAAATCTGCAGTTTGCAACTACAGAAAAACACAAACAAATAAAACTCAAGCTTCATCATGCAAGCCAAAGGAGCAAGAAACTATGGGGAAGCTACTTATGCCTCCCAAAGGGGAAATGGGTATCACCACCTGAGAACAAACCGCCAAAATATTTATCATTTCAAATCCTTGACATGCCCTTATGCCTCCCCAAGTACCCCTTATTCCTCACATTTCCTTATGCCTCCCCAACCTCTTATGGCACCCCATAACGAGTAAATAAATGCAAGCTATTTCTTTTTACAAGGTGGAACCCAAATCCCAACTCCCTCCACACTTATACCTCCCCAAAATACTTATGCCTCCCACAAGAATTCCCCATAGTCTTCTCCTACACCATTCCTAGGCCATCTACCCAACAACCCACAATAAACCAACACATTCAAGCATTCAACCATTCACATATGCATAAAAAGAAAGAAGAGCATTTCAAGAGCCAAGCTCCTACCTCTCCATGATGGAGTTTGTTCCAAGGTTTCCCAAAATCAGCAAGCTTTCCAATGCAAAAACCAGTCCAAGATCAACAATCCACAAGCATGCAACAATCTCCAACTTTCTCCAAATTTGCAAGAGCTCAAACACCAAAAGAAGTCACCCAAAAATGAAGTAACAAAAGTGAAGTAACCCCAAAAACAAGCTAAGGAATTCAAATATATAGAAGAGGGAAGAGAAGAGGATGAGGTGGATCCATGTAGGATGCCACATCACACATCCTCAACTCCAACACAAAAGTCAACTTCAATCTCCAAGGAATAATAAATAGGTGGGTGAATAATATGATAGTTTACTTACACACTCAAATCAAGCCCACACCCCATAAGGACTGAAATTAAAAGCATGTAAGAAAGTGAAATTACAACATATAACTTGACTTACAAAAATGCATAATGAAATTCTAAATTTAACTCCCCAACCATATGTAAGATTGGTATACAAAATTAATAGGTTAACTTGTCCCACAAGCCTCTAAAAACAGCCTCAAAGACAAATTCGAATTTGAAAAAGGTAGAGTGTTTCATACTCCAAAATTTACTTACACATCACTTACACATTCTTACAACACTTAAATCAAGAGCCAATAACTCTATTAATTACATTCTTATGACCCAATTTAATTATTTATTCCAACTATATGATTGCTCACAATAATTATCACAATTTAATAAATAATGAAAGGGGGTAAATGCACCACTAAATAAACACATACAAACATCCAAAAAGGAACCAAATAAATAAATACACATAACCCCTTGGTCACATTTAAAAGTGATCCCCATGGGAACCCCTAACAAAATCAAACACACACAAAACAATACATGTTGTCATGGTGACCTTGTTGAATTCATCTAGAATTCCAATGTGGTTGGTCTCCAATCCCCCGATGTTTGTTGTGATATTTTAACCTGCAAAACACAAATACCTCCTTCGGCCTCGTGGCCATATCAGAACATCCAAATAGCTATAAAATGATTTTCAAAATCATCTATAGACATGAATCACAACATCATCTAGGCAAATAACAATATCATTTACAATTTCATCAATAACTATATGATCATCAATTAATTCAATTTCCTAGGTCTACTCAATATATCAAAATATCACATGTCCAAACAACATCATAATTATAACCATGTCGAACAATATATCAGCATCAATATATAAAATGTCTCTAATAATCATCATGCATCATATATGAATCAAAGTCAACAATAATCCATGATCTAGCATCTAATCATCATACTAAATCAAACTATAATAATGTCCATAATATAGTCAACAATGTCATAATCATAATCAATAATAAAAGTGTCGAAGGAAGTGGGTACTACACGGTGCATGTTATGCTTGCTTTGCGTTCCTTATTATTTTCTTCATTCATCATATCGCTTGATGTATTTTTGATTTGTGTGGGGAAAGGGGGAATTTCCCTCTTAAACCTCATGGATTGATGGGCAAGCCATGTTGGTTTCTTATATTTTATCCCCTCATATGGTTTGAGGTGGGAATTTGGTTCATATGGTTTGAACCCCTTCCCCATCCTTGGAAAGGAAACCCAAGAGGTTTGAAAATCCTCCCAAGGAGGAAATTTGGTGAATGGGAGGAGAAATAAGGAGGGGTGTTTATTTTGGAGGAATAAGGAGGATTTTGGAGATCTTATTTATGTGTGCTTCCTATGGTTGGATCACACCCTTTGGTTCTTTTGGATTTCTCATCCACTCTTCCCCATTTGTGGGAAAACATGGAGTTTTCTCACCTTGTGATGTGGCTTCTTTTGGGTGTTTTGTGTGTGTGTGGTTTTATTTTTGTGGTGGTTGTTTTTTTTTCCCCTACCCTTCTTGTGCACACTTGAGGAATGCTTTTCCTCTCTCCCATGGGCTTGGGAGGCTAGCATGCCCCCAAAATTTGGAAAGGCATGTAATGATGTCTATAGGTTGGGTGGTAAATCGGGCCTTTCTCCTTGTGTTTTGAAGATATTTTGAAGTAAAAAGCATGAAGATTCTTAGCTTGAATAATGATGGAGCATTACCTTGGCATATTGTTTCCCCAATTTTGGGAAATTTTTACTTTTTGATCTCATTTGGTTTTGTAAATATTGATGTAACCTCCTTTGTAATGCTCCCATGTTGGGATGCATGTGTATCATGTACAAGCAAGTGTGGATGCAAAATTTGTGTTGTTCCTTCCTTTGTTAGTAGGTTCAATTTGTAGGTAATGGGTTTTATGAGAATGATCACATTGATAAGTGTTTCCTTAAAGCTTGGAAGAGTCTTGCTTAAGCCTTGTTTTGTGTTTATCTCGAAGACTTGTAGATTTGTTCCTCTTATGTGAAAGACTCCTACTTTGAACCTTCTTGTATGGTGTAGCTTTGCATAGATAAATCTTGAAAGGAACTTGTATCTCAAAAAAGGAAGGATTATTTTGTATCTTATGTTGTATTGAGGAAAAGCTTAAATAAGGAAGGATTATACACAAAAAAACATACACTTGACCCCCTTGAAATGTTTACCTTGCTTATTATTATTTTTACAAAAAAACAACTCTCATTCCTTGACAACCAAACTCCAAGATATTAATTCTATCCATTGCCCAATGGCAAGAAGTGAATATCTTTCGAACAATTTGGAATAAAATTCTCCAATCCTTTCCCCATTCCACTCAGTAATCATCCCACGGTGTCCCACTTGGCCATTGCACCGAAATGCTGGTTTGATAGTAGTTGCGAGATCCCTCCACAAGCTTGTGACTCGCATCATTCGCGAACACCCTTATAGGAAGAAAAGTCGGTCAAAAATGTACCGCTTGGCTCCTACGGAAAAAGAAGAGGATATATATTCACAAGAAAGAAAGGGACACTCTCAACATGTTGAGGTTTAAAGCAAAGTCTTTTTAGTGAACCTTCCTCCCAAGGAAATCCTCATGTGTTATACAGGACAAAGATACATGGTTCAACTACACATCCTCTCTCTACAACATCCCCAATCAAGTTCCAATTTCAGTAGAAAAGCGGTGTGAGGTAAAATTCTCGTCATCACAGACCGTATGGTGTTACATGCTATCTTCAAACTTCAAAGGGGAAATCAGCGAGATATTGAGAACTTGAGAGCTAAATTTCTTCACCATAGTCCAAAACTCTTAGCAATGCACATTGTTGATCTCTTTAATCTAGTGGCTTCCCATGGATTCCCACCAGCATGGACATCTCACATCATCTGCCCCATATTTAAATCAGGGAATCAACAAGAGCCAAATAATTATAGAACCATCATGATTGGGCATACTTTGAGCAAATTATTTGCTAAAGTGCTAGATGATTTGATTTCTAGATTTGTTGAATCCAAGAAACTCCGTGCGAAAGGACAAGCGGGGTTCAGACGGGATCACTGAACAATAGACCATGTCTTAACACTTAGAGCCATAATTGAAGAAGCAAGGGCCAACAAGCGTAAGGTTTATTGTTGTTTTGTTGACTTTCAAAAGGCATTTGATACCGTACCTAGACACCTTCTAATCCAACGACTTCGTGACCTCCAAATTCGGATAATTTGGTTCTTCTTGTGATGACACTCTATGAAAAGGTGGTTGGCCAAGTCCGAACTCCTATTGGTTATACAAGTGATATCAATAGCACCATCGGTGTTAAACAAGGCTGCCCACTTTCTCTTACTCTATTTGGTCTTTACATTGATGAACTAGAGCATATCATTGCAAATTCCGGTCTTAGAGACGATGGCTATTCTCTATATGATATCATCATTTCTATTTTATTATTTTGAGATGATATCATTCTCATGTCACATCTTATGTTGCAGGCCTTCAACGACACCTTGACATCTTAAGTTCTTTTTGTGATACTCATGGCTTACAAGTGAACTTAAAGAAAACTAAGGTCATGGTATTTAATACAACCAAGAGGATTGCCCATGCAACTAACCTCATGTACAAAGGAAACTTGGTGGAAGTAGTCTCCTCTTACACCTATCTTGGAGTGACTTTCACGGGCCCTCCTTTGAACATGCTTCATGCAGCAGAAGAGAGATTATGTAAAGGTTATGCAGCCCTCAATACACTTGAGAGACAATGTTTCCAACTTCAATTTCAAGATGCCAATGCAAAATTGCGTATTTTCCAAACTCTAGTGACACCAACAAGTGTTGTATGGTTGTGATATTTGGGGCCCGATCTTCGGCCACGATGGTTGGGCTCGTGTTGATAGAGTACTCGTCTCCATGCTATCCAGGACCCTCTAGGCAAAACACTCAGTTCCACATGCAATCATCTTGGCTGAGTTTGGCACGCACCCTCTCCGAATCTCAACTATATTTCATCTTGTGATGCTACTCCATAGACTAAGATGTATGGCGAGATACACCAATTAGGCGAGAATAGATATCCCTTGAGGCTCTCCAATCATCCATGAGGCTATGTGAATTGGGGATCCAAACCACTTGGTATGCACATTGTACAACCTTCCTCCAAAGCATTGGATTGGATATTAATCGCCTTCCTCCTCTCACATTCTCTATTAATTCTCCCCACATGCCTAGAAGGGAAATTCATAGAGGAATTAGAGAGGAGATCTACAAAGCTTACATTAGATCAACGTGGATTGAACCATTAGAACCATTGCCAACAAAAATGCACCACTATTTGGAGCATTATCTCCAAATTGAAGATGGGCGTGTCATTCCCCCCAAATACATCAAGTTCCCACTGGGTTTGAGATTCCCCTTGGGTCAACTACGAGTTTGCTCTCATCAGCTTCGCATGGAGACAAAGCACTACATTCCTAGGGACCAACGCACTTGCACACTTTGCAACAATGAACCTGAATCAGAGGAGCACTTTATATTTTGTTGCCATGTGTACTATGAGATTCGTGGCAGGTACTATTGTCTCTTTCGAGAAACTCAAGGCTCATTACGTGCCCTTATTCATTATGAAGACCAGAGGTGTGTTGCTTTATTTATTAGGGAGATGACCCAACATAGATATGGCCTCCTCAAACATCATCATGGCAGCCTTGGGTTCCAGAGTATTGGTGCATTCCTTGGCGTTCTACACAACACCGGAGGCATAAACGAGGCACATGACTTCACACAACGGTCACAATCTACCAAGCATAGAACCTCCTAAGCTTGGCACATAAGCATGTTGCTTCCCGTGTCTTTCTGTTGCTTCTCGTATTTTGTTTTGTATTTGTTTTTCCCTTCATGCATATGTTGTAGGAATAAGGAATATAACTTTGATTGCTTGTGTTATTAAGTGAAAGAAGTTCTTTTGGGCATTTCATGGTAAACCTCAAATCATGGTTTTCATTTAATTAAATTATGGGAATGAAGAAGGTTGTTAGTTGGTAGAAAATTATAGGAAACCATCTCTACTTTCTATGTAGGATTGTATTCTTGTTGTGTACAAAGTATGATTGTATTTTGCATTGTATTAGGAAGGTATATTGTAGCTGGTAAGTTGAAATGTATTTGTTGGTTATATCTATTATTTGGTGAAGGAAACTCTTAAAAACTCCCAGATTTAAGTATGTATTTTCTACTGATTTGAATATAATTTTATGAAAAATGGGGTAGTCCATTTATTAAACTTGGAATATAAGGTTATATTCATAAACATGTTATTAAACCTTTATTTTTGAAGAAATGATATCAAAATAAAATTAGACATATATATAGATGTTTGTTGCCTTTAATATTTACAAATATCTATGTTTATGTTTATATATAATCAGTCTTAAAAAATAATAATAAAGGATGTTTAGATGTTTATATATATAAATGTTTGTTGCCTTTAATATATATATATATAAGTAAAACAATATGGTTTTGTAATATAGAAAGTAAAAGAAGTAACATAGTATGGTTTTGTAATATAGAAAGTAAATAGGAAAAAAATTGAAAGAAAAATTTTGTTGTGAATATGTGGGGCGGCCAAACCCTCTACCACACCACCCCCTACTCTCCCTTATCACTCGCATCAAACCCTGTGCGACCGCCAAAAGGCTTACCCAGCATTGCACCATACGGTTCACAACTCTGATTCCTACCCTGCACCTATATGTGGGTCGTGGCCTCATAGCCAGGGTTTTGACTATGAAAACGTCTATAAAAAAGGTATATATATATATATATATACACATTGTCTTTCTTATAAGCAGATAGTTCAAAGAGCTCTTACCATGGTTTTTAACAAGGAAATCAGAAAAAAATCTAAGAACAAACAAAAAATAATAATAATCAACCTCCATTTGACCTGCACATATCAAACTAAAAAAAAAAGAAATTGCTCTTCCTCCATGGAATGAAACTTCAAAAATTGCTTCATGGACGACGACTCCATCAAAACCTGCAAATATTGAGCAGCAGTTTAAGAGAAGAAATTGAGGATAAAAAAAAACAAAGGAAATAATATGTGGGCGAAAAGGGGATAAGGGTTCTTTAGGAAGCCCTAATATGTAAAGGGGATAAGGGTTCTTTAGGAAGCCCTAATATCTAAGGTGGAAATAGATTCATCCAAATTCCAATGGCTATCATTTAACGTGGAGCTTCCAAATTATATTCTAGAAAATCCCATTTGACTTTTATTCTTTTTATTTGTTTTTTTATGGGCATCTTTTTCTTATAATGAGTAATCAGGTCACTTTCCTCTCCCACTTTGTGGACAAGAAATAGTTAAATTACACCATAGTTTATTAAACCTACTTAATAGCCCACGTAGTTCAAGTGTTTTATTTTTTTATCTTTGTATTTTGGGATTAGGATTATTCTTAACCGCTCGAGAGGGGTCTAATAGAGTGTTAGAGTTTCCAAACGTGTACGGGTAAACCTTGGGGGGTATCGTAATGGACCTAGTGAGCTTTAATCATACATCGATTGAAATGTGATGTATTAGTATCGATTCAAGGTCACGGGGTTAATGTAACAATAATGGTTTGGAGCGACAATGGTGAAATCATGTAGTTTTTCTAGCTACATTTTACAAAAAAATGTTCTCAATTTTTTCAATTAAGCTGGAATTTTATGTTTGGGTTGTCAAATTTAGGGCATTACAAACATATTGTGTGTCGTATTCCCTTTCTATCTTGAAGCAATGAAGACAAGAAACACAATTTCTCTTCCTTCATGCAGTGTAACCATCACTACTCCCCACTTAAAAGAGAAGATGATTTTAATCGTATTCAATTTGTTGTTATGTAAGATGTGTGTCCAATTTGCTTTATCGAGGCCTTTGTACCTCTCAAGTTTCGTATTATCGGTCCTTCTTCTCGGGGCTTTGGCTAGAAATCATAATCTAAATGAGCATTATTACAAATAACATTGTTTATGTCTCCATAAATGGAACAAAATTTCAGTTATGAAGATGTGCCAAATTTTGTTGTAAATTACAGGTAACATGGTCGAATCCCCCAAAAGAACCACTTTCCAGGTGAAGAAATCAAGAGAAAAGGGTTGAAAAAGGGTGTGAATCCATCTCAACACGTCGAGCACGGGGACAAAACTAAAAATGTGTTTGATATATTTGATTAGTTCTGCCAAATCAGCGGGGTTAATCCCAATATGTCTAAGCGGGAACTAGCGGGAAGACCTTGGTGAAGAAGACACAAAGGAAATGAAATTTTTAGGATCAATAATGGTGACTAAACCCTCTAGAATCGACATGACTATAACGAGGCCAAGGAGGAAAGAGACCAACACCTATTAAGCATGTCATTGTCGATTGATGGAGGCTCAGAAGATAATAACCAAGGGATGGCTTATATCTATGAAAAAGGGTTAGCAGTAGGCCAATTCCAATCAAGCTACCAAGGAGCTCAGGTATGTCTATCTTGTGTAAGTAATCTTTAGGAATGTATGTCATTAATTATTGGATAGGGGCAACATCTGTAGGAAGAAGGTGGAATTTTAATGCTAAATTCTTCCAAGAAAGCCAAGAACGAGAGTTCTTGTAGAACAAATCCCCAACAAATTTAATTCCCTTTTTTAAATGGAGGGATTTAGCCCAAGGAGCCAAAGCTAGAGGTGAATCATGATAAGAAAAGAGAGAGGACCACCGAGAGAGAGGAAAATTCAGATACGAAACCATTTCTAACCCAAATAAGGTGTGGTCTGAGAGATTCCCAAGCCTTCCAAATACTATGCAAAATAAAAGTGCCCTTAATCTTAACTAGCCTTTGGAATGAGAGAAGGAGAGATCGAAAGTTAAGACCCTTGAAAGAATGTACGCAAAAGGAACCTCCTTAAAAATACCATGCCGAAGGAGAATTTTCCAAGCATCATTCCCTCTACCCTTGGTGTTTAACATCAATTAAGCCCAAACCACTAGCTTCTTTAGGCATACAAAAAATTTCCTAAGCAACCCTGTGGAACCCCTTATGCCCTTCAGTGTTGGCCCAAAGGAAATCATGAAGAAGCTTCTCAAGTTTTGCATAAGCAGCATTAGAAGGATCCCAACATGAGGAATAATACACATGTGTGGCCGCCAAAACCTTAGAGCATATACGGAATTTCCTGTAAGAGAGAGGTTTGGTGATCGATAAGAGATGTTGCATTCAACACTGCTTTAGACCACATAAGACCGAGTTGAGATGAAGTTGCTTGAAAATTGAAACGGATCGTGTTGGGTTTATAAAATGTATTTTTAAACAAACCACAGTCAGGGGACAGAAATTCCCTCCTCTTTAATGGGAGAGGTTCCCTTATTGAAAAAAATGGCAAAACCTATGTACAAATGTACAATTTGCATCAAGATGTGGATTTCTGATATCATGAAATGCATTTTAGATCAGGAAGGTTATCAACACAGAAGAATAGAGGAATTAAGGAGATGGGAGAGAAGGAAGAAAACAATACTTTCAGGGAAAATAGTTAGCAGAGAAAACCCTTATGTGTATTGAGAAAATGAGAATAAAGAACATAATCATTCACATTCACAGCAAAAATACTATTCCATAGACACAAAGTTCTGGAAAACATATCAATGAGAACACAAAGTTTCTAATCACAAAGATTGAATGATTCGCAAAGATGGATAAGTAAGAAGGAGAAAGGAAGAAGAAAGAAAGAAGGAAAGAAGTCTTTGTATTGATTTCTTTCAATTCAATTTACACTTACAGAGTATCAGAATTCCAACCCTTTACAATGGCGTGAAGAGCCATTAAATAAACTTAAAAGAAAGCAGTTAAAATGATTTACAATTTCTTTTAATCATCTATAACCTTTGATTCTTGATTCGTGAAGAAAAATGCTAATGGCGGCAGAGGAAGAGCTCTGCTGTAACATGGCCATTTAAAACCATTTGAATATGAGCCATTGATCCTTTTACAACTTCAAATGTGAGCCATCCATGTGGAAAGATCAAAATTGATACGGGCCTGGGGATGCCATTCACATTTTGGAACTTTAGAGAGATTTGTCATTTTTGATATTTTGGCCCACCATCCTCCGAGGTTGGACATGTGGCATCATGTGAGTGGTGACAGAGTCATGGCTCACTTTTACAACTTTAACTTTTTCAAACAAAAAGGCTCAAAAACTTAAAGTTCTCCTTTAACACACTTCCTCTTGCTGTTGACTTTTCAAATGCATGAATTGACACGTGGCATCACGTGAGTGGTGGTGGAGTTGTGATTCACTTTAAAACTTTAATCCCTTTTTAGCAAAAAAGGCACAAAACTTCAAAACACTATGATGGTCCACTTCCCCGTTGTTGACTTTTCAATGCACAACTTAACTTTATAACTTTCAAATGGACCGGTGGGGAAGCGCTTCAATTTTATGACTTAACTCCTTTTCGCCAAAACAAAGCACAAAAACTTCAAAGCACTCCGATGATCCACCTTCCCACTTTGACTTTTCAATGCATGACTTAACACGTGGCGTTACACGAGTGGCTATGCGGAGTTGCGATTCACTTTAAAACTTTAACTTCCTTTTTGCCAAAACAAAGGTAAAATTCTAAAGTGTCCCGATGACCTGCTTCCCACTTTGCTTTGAAAAATGGCCACGTGTCCCTTGCGGGCCCAAGGGTTCATTTATACTTTACACTTTTTTCCACCAAACTACCTCAAAGCACAAAAAGAGTCTCGCCTTCCCACCTTCCGCCAAAAAGTAACCAATCGAGGACTTTTAGTCATGGGGATAACTTGACATTTTTGCCAAAAGTTAGAAAAAAGTGCTAAGTTCCCAAAAAGGACCCGCTGCTTCATTTTCCCTGAACAACCAATCAGAATCCTTCGGGACGAGGGCCAACTTGATACTTTTGCCAAAAAGAGAACAAAAAGTGTTAAGTTCACAAAAGAATCCATCCTGCCGCATCCAATTAGAAATGTCCACGTACTCATGGATGTTGGGGCAAAATTTGATGGGAAGAAATGCCCATCATTCGCGACTATGGGAAAAATGGAAATGGAAGGAAAAACCTGCCATTTACGCCTGAATTTTGATTTGTTTCTCCATGGACAGAGAAAAGACAAACAAAACCAGGCAAAACATGATCCACGGCCATAGGAAAGATTGGACAATCAAACCCAAAATATTTTCACGGGAAAATGGAAAATATATCAAACCACGGGGTTTGAAAGATTTTAAATCACTCAGGGTGAAATTGCAGATGAGCACCGACTCAAAATTTTGAATTTTCCTTGGAAAATGAAGGGGATTTGAGGGCGACAATAGTTGGCTCTTTTTGGGGATGACTTGGCTTGGAACAAAGAAACAAGGCAAGACAAGAACTGTAGAAAAACTCTGGGAAAGAAGACCAGTGCCTTATCCATTGGGCAAATAGAGTCGAAGGAAAAACCAATACAGAGGACAAACACACGAAAGGAAACAAACCAAAAAGGAAGACAAAAATGAAAACCACACACAACAAGGAGCAGGAAAGGGAAAATAAACAAAACCAAAACACAAAGGAATGACCAAAACCAAAACACTATACATAATATACAAGGGGACCACCTAATCACCTAGGACTTGAACAACTTTAGATACTTCCCACTATAAGGAAGTGGGAGAGGAGATCCATCCATATAATCCAGATAAAAAGAATTCTCTCCAAAGCAAAATGCCGATTTTGAAAGGACCAAGCCAAAGAGAGTCAAACTTACCATGGATTCCTCGAGGCTCGTGTCTTTTGTCCCATAGCGTAGAACAATGTCTCCCACTTGAAAAACTTTGGGTTTAGCTTTCTTATCAAACAGAGCTTTCACCTTTTTGATGAGCTGAAATCTTGTCAAAAACCTGCATTCTATCTTCATTCAGCCTCTGAAGGTACATGATCCTTTGTGTCAAAAGACTACTGGTGAACTTGAGTCTTGATAGCTTTCATCGGATGCATGGGTGGAAATTCACTATCACATCCTTTGGTAGTTGAGCTTCAACACCATACACCACTTGGAAAGGAGACATTCAATTTCTCTTTTAGGTGTAATCCTATCATCCCAAAGAGCATCATAAAGTTTCTTGTGCCAATTCCTTTGAGATTCATTGACAAGCTTTCGAACAATGGACACCAAGTTCTTATTTGTTGATTCTGCTTGTCCATTCCCTTGGGGTAGTAGTCTGAAGAATGAGCAAGGGAGATTCCATAACCATAGAATAATTCCATCATCTCAGTAGAAGAAAAATTGGAAGCATTATCAGTTACAATCTTGCTTGGTATCCCAAACCTTATCAAAATGTTCTCCTTGATGAAATTACATACTACCTCAGAAGTAGTACTTTTGACTGGGATGGCTTCCACCCACTTTGTGAAATAATCTGTGGCAGTTAACACATGAGTATGCCCAACACTGGAAGGTGGATTGAGTGTTCCAATGAAATCCAAACCCCATTGTTGAAAAGGCTCATCAATCACTACTGGCTTGAGAGGTAAAGCAGCCAACTTAGGTCTCCCAACAAAAGTTTGACAAGCTTCACACTTACCTACCCATTTTGATGCATCTCTAAACAATGTGGGCCAATAGTACCCAGCATGAAGGATTTTGTGGGTAGTGTGACAAAGAAGAGAAATGACCTCCACAAGCTTGGTCATGAAAAGTTGAGAACAACTTCTTATGTTGCTCTTTGTCTACACACTTCAAGAATCTTCCATCTATGCCTCATTTGAACAAAGCATTCTCCCACAACACATATTGTGCAGACCTCAGCTTGATGGCTCTCTTTTCTTTGGCATTCAAATGGGATGGACATTCTCCATAGGTGAGAAAATGTGCAATGTCAGCATACCATTCATCTGTTGAACTAAGGAAGAGAACAACAGGAACATCACTACCTCTTGGGACAATTCCTTATCAGCTCCTTCAGCAATGAGTTCACACAAGCCTTTACCCCTGATTAGCTTTGTTGGCTTGATGTCAAGATCATATTCTTGAACTTTTTCTACCCAATTTCCTCTCTTAGTTCCAAACTCCTGTTGTGTAAGAATAGATTTGATTGTTGTATCAAGCACAAGCACAACAGAGTGAGAGTTAAGAATATAAATTGAAACTACTTGACAACTTTGACCACTGCAAAAGCATGTTTCTCCATCATAGTATAATTCAATTCATGATCCTTTAGGACATAACTCATGAAGGAAATTGGGAGCTCATGATCTTCAGAATTTTTTGAGTGAGCAACAACAACCAAGGTACTTTGTGGTGGCATAAGCAATAGATGATAAAATCTTTGCTAAAATCAGGACATGCTAAGATGGGAGTCTTAGCAATGGATTTCTTGATACCCTCAAAAGCTTCTTTACCTTCATAATTCCACCCAAAACTTTCTTTCCTTTCATCATCTGAGAAATGCTCATAGTCAGTTCAGCAAAATCTAGGATGAATCTCCTCAGGAAATTGATCTTGCCAAAGAAGGAGTGAACACCCTTCTTGCTGGTAGGGAGGGGAATCTGTTGGATTGCTAGAACTCTTTCAGGATCAATTTTGATTCCTTCCTTGGAAACAATATGTCCCAATAACTTACCTTCAGTGACACAGAAGACAAACTTCTTAGGGTTGAGAGAAACCCCATGGTCTCTGCACTTTTGGAGGACTATTTCAAGGTGTTGAAAGTGATCTGCTCTGGTTTTGGAAAATACAGTTAAATCATCAAGATACACAACAATGCATTTTCCTTTAGGCTTCCAAAATCCAAGTCCATGGCCCTCTGAAAAGTGGCACCAACATTGATGAGACCAAAAGGCATCCTCTTGTAGGAAAAGGTGCCCCAAGGAGTAGTGAAGGCGAGTCTTGTGTTGATCTACAGTATTGACCTCCACTTGATTGTACCCTGAGAATCCATCTAGCATAGATAACATCTCTGAGCTATGTACAGCTTGCAACACTTGATCCATCATAGGGAGAGGATAGTTATCTTTCAAAGAATCCTGATTCAAATTCCTAAAATCAACACAGATATCGAATCTCACCATTCTTCTTTCTCACATGTACAATATTGGAAATCCACGTAGAATGGTGTATTGGGAAGATAATCCTTGCCTTCAACAGCTTCTGGATCTCTTGGATAAATAGTATCAACAACTTTGGGATTGTATTTCCTTTTCTTTTTCTTGAAAGGTTTGATCCAGGTTTCAGAGGAATGAAGTGTTGCATTTCCTTTGGCTGGAAAGCTTTGAGGTCATCATATGAATATGCAAGAACATCAACATACCTTTTTAACAGATTTACTGCTTTCTTCTTCTCCTCTTGAGTGCAACACTTTCCAATGTTCACCATCTTGGGTTCTTCAAGACTCCCAATGTTCACCTTTTCACATTCAACAGACTGTCGAGCTCCTTTGGAAGCTTTAGACTTAATGTACCTATCATGCTTATCAAACAACTCTTCCAAACTTACCAGCCCTTTGGGGATCTTGTTACCTTTCAATTTGATGCAGCCATCTTGATCCATCTCTTCTTTGACACCTTCTTCATTGGAGGATACACACTCTCTAGGAAGATTGTCACTTCCTTCAAAGTATGCTGATCAAAATTATCTCTAAGCTCCAAGAAAGAGAGCACATGTTGATCATCATTAAAGACCTACCAATTGTTTGCATTATCAGGCACACTGGGCCTATGAATCATTTCAATGGTAAATTTCTCCTGAGATAAATCTGGGTGAGGGATCAACAAAGACCCTGAGATAACTAGAGAATCATCTCTAGTGTTCCTTTCTCTTGGCACAACTTCAATGGAGAAAGCATCAAGGAACTCAATGGAATCCCGGACAAGATTTCTATAGTGTTTCAATCTTCTATTCTTGACCTGGTAAAGATCCCTGACCTGTTTCACAATCAGCTCAACATCACCATGAGAAAGAAGATTCTTTACTCCCATTTCTTTTGCCATGTTCAAACCAAGAATGAGAGCCTCATACTCAGTTGTATTATTTGTATTTTCAAATTGAAGTCTTGAAGGAAAAAGGATGAATCTTCTCTTTGGGGAGATCAACACCACACCAGCACAAAACCAACAAGAGAAGATTGCCATCAAATTCCAAAGTCCAAACACCATTAGGATTATGAATCACTTCCTTAGGAAGACTTGCCTCATCTTGTGACATAATCATGTAGTTACCATGCCCTATGTCCTCATAAAGTATTTGTGCCTTTGGATCATCTGTCTTTTGCACAATGTATTCATTTGTTTCTCAGGAAAACTTCTTCATTTTTCCATTGACCGGGATCAGAGCATGTGACCAATCCATCTGAATCTCACCTCCTACATCCTTACAGAAATTCCTACTCAGCAACATACCATATGAGGGAGGAATATCAGCTACCAAAATAGTGGCCAAGACCTTCTTCTCTGGAAAAGAAACAAAAGCTACTTGTGCATCTTTAATTCTTCCAACCAAGGGTACTTCCCTACTCTCCATGGAATAGCAGGAACCATAGGTGCATGTTAAATTCAAGCCCAAAGCATGAGCCACTTTGGCAGGCATCACATTGTCTGATGCACCAGAGTCAATGACACAATTACTGAGTTTGTGGCCAGCTATGAGGAGAGTCACATAGAATGGTTTGATTTTCTCATTAGGTGAAGTGACTATAGCCACAAGGACTTGGTTGAGGTGGGGAAGAAGGAGTGGGAAAAAGGCCTTTAGAAGTATGGGATGAGGCTTTGGATTTGGAATTAACAAAGTTTACCATTTTAGCAAAGGCTTTTGGATGGGTTTGGTAAAACTCTGCCTCTGAAATCTGAATTTTGGTCTTCTTAAGGTGATCAATGATATCAAAAGACCCAGAGGTGGATGGGGCATCACTACTTGGAACTTGAGGAACATTAGGCCTATCAGCTTTAGGTTTATCATTTTTTGGAACTGAAGGACTAGAAGTTTTAGAAGTAGAAGTAGAGGGAGAAGGATTAGTAGAACTCACCTTTTGTGTGGAGGCAGTGGGAACATGAGCTCCTCTTCTTGCAACAACTGGAATGGTTATAGGATACTCCTTGGATTTCTTTGTAGGTTGCACCACCTTTTCTTTTTCTGTTGGTCTACTCTCGAGTCATAACAACATATGACTCACTGTTCATCATATCATCGCCACTACTTCATCATACTCATCTTCATCATCTACGCCTTTAGTGGTGAGGAAATGCACTCTAGATCCACCAGGTTCCTCCAGTTCTTCATCAACTTCTTCTTCTTCTGCATAGTATTCATTAGCCTCCTCATCATCAGGTTCTTGAACTTCATAGGTTGCATTGAATGGAACCTTGAGAGGTGGACCTTCAATAGCCAATCTGGTTTGAGAAGTAGGTAATATGTTCCTAGGCTGAAAGTTCTTCCTTGGAATATCTTGATAGGGGCATGCTGAGCCAATTGTTTTTAATGGCAATGAGATCATTTTCCAACTTTTGCACTAACTGGTCTGAATTGGCTCAGGAGAGAGGAAGAGGAAGATGCCTTAGAAGTGGAAGGTTCTCTTTTCAATTTCCTGACATGATAAGATCATCTTCAACATTGATAGCTAATCTCGATCAAGATCCAAAGTTGCAAGATTAGCTCTCCTTAGGGCATAGCTCACTTCAGGTAACTGAGCATTGAGGAAGAAACACTTTTGAATTTGATCAACTGGGTGAGTGGCCTGTGGAATTTTGTTGATCAGTTTGTTGAATTTAGCCACAAAATCCCTCATGGGTTCATGTGGTTCCTTCTTGATCTGAGAAATTTGAGCCAAGAGAGCATGCACATCCTCAGCAGGTTTGAAACATTTCTCAAACTCAGTTGTCATGGTAGTCCAATTGGTGATGGACCCAAAGGAAGGTGATAAAACCAATCAGCAGCATTGTCCTGCAATGTCTCCACAAAAATCCTGATAGAGACATCTTCATATTCAACCCCAAGGACCCCATGCAAACAATGAAGGTTGTAATGTGTTCATCTGGGTGCACTTTTCCATCACCTCTGAATTTGGGAAAGTTCTTTATGTTACCCCTAGGTAACTCATGCAAAGGTTGAGGAAGGCAAGAGGCCCAACCCATTGTCCCCAAGGAAAAGGTGTTGCCATCCTTGGAAATATTGTTTGTAGAGGAACTGAAACACCAGCAAGAATTAGGGCATGAAGATTAGGGCTGAGTTGTTCTTGAGGAGTGTTATTCTCAAAAACTCTATCTTCAACAGGAGGAGTTCTTTGCAGACCGTGTTCTTCTATTTCTTCTTCTTTGAAGAAGAAGAGGAAGCCTTGTTGCTCCAGAAGTTGAAAATAAGAATATTCTATTCTAAGAGCTCTTCTACCACGAGTGTATCTTAGAGTCACGGATCAGAAATGATCAAGAAATTGTTCTTTTAAAAGGAATCCGTTGAAATGAATCCCCAGCGGAGTCACCAAAAACTGTTGGGTTTCTAAAATGTACTTTTAAACAAACCATAGTCAGGGGATAGAAAGTCCCTCCTCTTTAATGGGAGAGGTTCCCTTATTGAAAAAAAAATGGCAAAACCTATGTACAAATGTACAATTTGCATCAAATGTGGATTTCTGATATCATGAAATGTGTTTTATACCAGGAAGGTTATCAACAGAAGAACAGAGGAATTAAGGAGATGGGAGAGAAGGAAGAAAACAATACTTTTAGGGAAAATAGCTAGCAGAGAAAACCCTTATGCGTATTGAGAAAATGAGAATAAAGAACATAATCATTCACATTCACAACACAAAATACTATTCCACAGACACAAAGTTCTGGAAAACGTATCAATGAGAACACAAAGTTTCTAATCACAAAGATTGAATGATTCGCAAATTTGGGTAAGCAAGAAGGAGAAAGGAAGAAGAAGAAAGAAAAGAAGAGAATCTATGTATTGATTTCTTTTAATTCAATTTACACTTGCAGAGTATCAAAATCCAACCCTTTACAATGGCATCGAGATCCCATTAAATAAACTTCAAGAAATGGTTACAATGATTACTGATTTCTTTTAATCATCTATAACCTTTAGATTCTTGATTCATGAAGAAATGCTAATGGCGGCAGAGAGGAAGATGCTCTGCAACACGGCCATTTAAAACCATTTGAATATGAGCCATTGATCTTTTACAACTTCAAATGTGAGCCATCCACGTGGAAAGATCAAAATTGAAATGGGCTTGGGGATGCCATTTGCATTTTGGAACTTTATAGAGATTTGTCATTTTTTGATATTTTGGCCCGCCCATCCGCCAGGTTGGACACGTGGCATCACGTGAGTGGTGACGGAGTCGTGGCTCACTTTTACAACTTTAACCTTTTTCAACAAAAAGGCTCAAAAACTTAAAGTTCTCACCTGTGCCCGCTTTCCTTTGATTGACTTTTCAAATGCATGACTTGACACGTGGCCTCACCTGAGTGGTGGTGGAGTTTCGGTTCACTTTGAAACTTTAATCCTTTTTTAGCAAAAAAAAGGCAAAACTTAAAGTTCTTGATGACCTTCCTTTGACTTTTGAATTTTCAATGCACAACTTAACTTTATAACTTTCAAATGGACGAGTGGGGAAGCGCTTCAATTTTATGACTTAACTCCTTTTCACCAAAACAAAGCACAAAAACTTCAAACGCTCAGATGACCCACTTCCCACTTTGACTTTTCAATGCATAACTTAACACGTGGCATTACCTGAGTGGTTGCGGAGTTGTGATTCACTTTAAAACTTTAATCCTTCTTTTGGAAACAAAGGTAAAATTCCTAAAGTGTCCCAACGACCCGCCTTCCCGCTTTGTACTGAAAAATGGCCACGTGTCCCTTTGCGGGCCCAAGGGGTTCATTTATACTTTTACACTCTTTTTCCACCAAACTGCCTCAAAGCACAAAAAGAGTCCGCCTTCCCACCTTCCACCAAAAAGTAACCAATCAGGGACTTTCGGGTCGTGGGGATAACTTGATATTTTTTCAAAAGGTAGCAAAAAGTGCTAAGTTCACAAAAAGGACCCGCCGCTTCATTTTCCCGAACAACCAATCAGAATCCTTCGGGCCGAGGGGCCAACTTGATACTTTTTGCCAAAAGAGAACAAAAAGTGTTAAGTTTGCAAAAGAATCCATCTGCCACATCCAATTAGAAATTTCCACGTACTCATGGATCTTTGGGGCAAAAAAATTGATGGGAAGAAATGCCCATCATTCACGAATATGGAAAAATGGAAATGAAGGAAAAAACCTGCCATTTACGCCCGAATTTCAATTTGTTTCTCCATGGATAGAAAAGACAAACAAAACCAAGTAAAACATGATCCATGACTATATGAAAGATTGGAAAATCAAACCCAAAATATTATTTTGGATTTACCTTGGAAAATGAAGGGGAATTTGAGGCGACAATAGATACCAATAAATTTGAACTAGACCCCGGAGTTGAATCCATCTCCATTGCATATCAACCAACCAAGTGGGAATGGGAGTCTGAGATTGACGATAACATTGATTTTTCTCCCATTGAATAATGGAGCACTGAAGCAGACAAAAGTTTCAAGACAATCTAGAGCATGATGAAAAAATTTCTCTTCCTCCAAAAGTGTGAGAAAAGAATCATCAACAAAATGACCATTAATAAGTTGTTGAGTAGTAGAAGGAAAATAAATACCTTTTACTAGTCCTTGAGAAGCATTGTGAGCTAGAAGATAGCTAAATCCTTCAACAACCAACACATAAAGGGAAGGGGATATGGGGAAACCTTGCCTAATATATCTGAACAAACCAAATCTAGAAGATTTGGCACCATTGATAGTAATATAGGCTCCATCTTTTTGAAAAATACTTTTGCAGTCCCAGTCTGAACAAAGCAAGGACCAAACCCTAAGGCTTGGAGCATAGCTAAGATGAAAGACCATTCAATTCTATCATAAGCTTTAGCAAAATCAATCTTGATAAACAAGGCCTATTGAGAGGAGATTCGAGCCCATTGCATACCTTCCCAGAAATCTATAATGTTATTAAGAAGTACCTATTTTTAATAAATCCAGTTTGCTCACTTCTAATAATTAAGGGCAGAAGATTAGAGATCCTGTTAGCCAGAGCTTTAGCAATAATCTTGTATGACATGTTAAGCAAAGTAATGGGGCGCCAATTGGAAATTTGTTCGGGATCACTTGATTTGGGAATGAATTTGATATTTCCTTGATTGAGCAAGTCACCCAAAGAATTAGTTTCCAAAGCTTCTAAGTAGATAGTGTGGATAAAAAAACCAACAATGCCTCATAGAGTTCGATAAAATTTAGCAAGAAACCATCAACTCGGGAGAATTTTCTTAAGCCATTTGGAAAGAACCCTCTTTAAGATCCAAGCAGATAAAGGTCTATCACATGCCATTCACTGGGTTTGAGAAAATTTTCAAGGCACCACCTAGAGACATTTTAAAAGGTCACTTCCGAATCAGTGGAAAGTTCGAAACTAAAACCCCATGATAATGATGAACAAAATCTTGAAGAATTTCGGGGAAGGTGGAAAGCCTAGTATTGCCATGATAGATAGCCTTGATCTTATCAAAGACTATTTGGAACTCAACATGAAAAATAACACCTTGGAAACTCGGTCCCAAATTCTAAGCCAATGTAGGTGAGCTCAAAGTGAGCTCCCGAGCTTGATAGGATTCTTGAACTTTAATAATATTCCTCCAAGCGACAACTTGGGTTTTTGAAAGCATAATTAAAGGGCGAGGTGTTGAGCTCTTGTGAGATTCTGGAGAACTCACGATAGGAGGCTTCATGTGCATGTTTCCTAAAAATGGAATTCGTATTCCTATATATGTGAAAGAAGGTGGTGTTGTGTTTGATGGCATCATTCCACCAATAGATCTAGCTTGAGACCCATCATAAGGCAATCAACTAGATTTTACACTCGTTGTATGTGTGATATGGTCTAAATATGATTAAAGTGAATGGTGTTAAGGTAAAATTGAGAGTTAACCTTGTGCTTTTTTGTAGGGAAAGGCCACGTAATGTTGAAAAAAATGGGAGAATGGTTTGAAAGTAAAGCGGTGTCGGCGATAGCAATGAGGATGACCCTAAACAAGGGAAAGATAAAAAAACATCTTGGTGGTTATGAGGGGAGTGGTTCAAATATTGAACAACTTGATCTTGTACTTCTATAAAATTAGACCAAGTGAACCGGACATAAGAGGATTTCTTGTGAAAGGGAAGATTGGGATAAAAAATTCCAAGCTTGTTCACAAAATAAAACCAAACCTCCGCTCACCTATACACCATTACATAGGAAGACACCCATATTTATCTTCAGGGATTTAAACCATGTTAAAGTCACAAAAACAATCAAAGGGACTTTGGAAAGGAGTCACCAAGCCAACGCCAAAAATATCTCTCTCCCCGCATCATTCAAAGCGTACATGTTGGCTAACCCAAAAATACGCCAGTCAAAATCAAAAGGGACCACACCACTCAATGTGTGTGGTGAGGCAAGGAAATCACATGTTGAGAAATGTCAGGAGAAATCAAGGTCATGACTCCACCATGGCTAGGATCATGATTAGAGGTATGAAAAATGGCATGGGGCCAGATAGTACGAGCTGCAGAGTGCAACAAAAATCCAACCAGCTTGACTTCTTGCAAACACAAAATTTTCATGTGATGAAAATGAAGACAAATGTCCCGACCATATATCGTCGGGTCGTTTAATAAGCCCACATATATTCCAAGAGTACACAATCATTGAGAAGGGTTTAAGTACATGTTCCCCTCATCGTCCATATCAGAAAGGGTGGAAAACTAGTTATGAGAAGAAGAAACCCGAGTAAGAACCGGAGCTAAATTTCCTTGATTCTAAGGGCGGCATTTATCTTACACATACTCACCATCCTCTGAGGGGAATGGCTACGAGATCGGGCTAGTCGAGTCTTGCACAAATGAGACGATTCGACCACAAAGGGGGACTCAGGTAAGGCTAGCGGAACCATGGAAGAAAGCGAGATGGAGAGAAAGCAAGGGCAACAACCGAGGTGGCCAAAGTTGTGCGGGATACATGAGGTTCAATTTTAGCGAGCTTGCCTTGTTTGGCATGAGCCGTAGAAGAAACAACACCATTGTTAGCAACTAAATGGTAAGTGGAGGTTGGGTGTTTTGAAGATCCCGTAAAAGTACCCTTTTTGTTAGTGACAGGTGGTCGACCATCATAAGTGGAAGTGGCTTTAGGGTTTATCGGGGTTTTATCAACGGGATTAGGATGAGAGTCGGCCATAAGAGGACACAAGAATGTACCTTTGTAATACTAGTATTTCTTAATATTTTTCTCATATACACAAGAATGTTATTATATTCAATATACTTTTAGTGTATATTCAATTATTTAAGTGCATTTGTAAAGTTTGAAATTTGAATGGGCATTTATTTGATGTATATTCATAAATCCATATGCTTGGTAGAGATAACATTTTGTGGGCATGGAGCGGTTGTTGAACTAATTTATCTTAGGAAGGGGTTAAACTAAAATTGAAATATAGGAGACTAATTTTTAGTTTAATCTAATGTTATGCATAACAATAAATAATAGCTAAATGAATAAAGAAAATGACGAAACAACTAATTAAATGAAATGTGAAACTCTAATGTGTAAAAAGGGTTAAGAAATATCTTAGTTGATTCAGATATTGTTCAAGACTATGTCGTAGTGGAGATCAGATGAGCGAGAAGGAAAACAACCATGCGAGAGCTCCAAGAAAGTGCGAGATCGAGTTATCCGACTAGATTGGGGTGCAGGAAAGGGATGGGGGCATCAGGGCACCACTGGTCTAAGATTTGGGCGCCACAGTGTGCAGAAATGACCATAGAACCTCCTCTAAGGTGTCACTAAGGGATCATCTATCTTTTCTTCCTATCTCATTGATGTCGCTAAATTACGCTAGATGTTGTTGTAAATTAGAGATGAAGGAGAGACTGTAAAACCCCAAACCAAGCATCAAAACCCTAAAAATAAATATACATATAAAGGGGTTGAGACTATCCTCATGTGACCACAATGGTGGACTTACTAACTGAGTGTTGTAACACATTTCGGACCCAAATGTAGTTCTAGGTATGTGTGAGAATCGTGCCTAGGTGCTCTTGTCTTTGGTCACACTTTGTGAAGTAGCGAGCAATAACTAGATGTAGAATTGTAAATAGAAGGTGGATATAATAGAATAAACTCCCCTCTTATGAAGTGTTCTACAAATGAACCATCTTTTTCCCTTGTGATGAAGCTAAATGGATGTAAATTGAGTGCTAGATTCCTTAGATGGATGCGACCTTAGTTGGATGATAGTAGTGTTTAGTGTTTAGTCCCTCATTATGGTCTCATAACTTTATATTTATATAGTTATCTTTTCTAAGTTCATAATTAACCACTGAAAAGGCCGACCACTAAAAATATGGAAATCTAAAACTCAAGGTCTTAGGTTATTCTTTGAGTTCAAGTAGTTTGTAATCATCGACCCAAGTTCCATTCCCACTAAGCCCATTAAATGCTTTGATAAGTGGTCATAGGGACACCTTGAGGTAGGGGCAAAAATTCTCCATATGGACCAAGAGGAACATAGTGAGGTGCTCCAAATGTGGATCACTCGGCGAGATATTAAGGACCCAAGCCCACCCCCATGTCCCATTTAGAGAAAGTGCTTCTCCACCACTCCACTTCATAGCTTTGAGTACTGATAAAAGTGTTTATCATCCAAAGTTTGAAGTCAAATTGAATGGATGGATGGACTATGGTTTCATGTTGGAGGATCGGTTCTTTGACAAGATGAGAATGGTATGTATCCTAAGCATCTATTTCCATAGGTGTTGTCTTCTGCGAAGCCCCATGCTCGGTAGTACTTGGCAAAAGGATGGTTTGTAGCCAGAGTTGCTTTGTTCACAAAAGAAGCGAGTAGTGTCAAGTTTTGGGAAGGAAGCTTTCCACGGAAGGTATTTTGAGATGGTGTGAAAGGCAATGGGGACATAGGCCTTGTGTCGATTTATAAAAAAGGGTACTTTCTGGTCATTTTGAAGTGCGGCCCAACGGGAAGAAACTTTGTTTGAAAGAGCACCTTTTCTTAGAGCATGGGCTCCGTATTCGAAAATGGACATCGAACGACCCTATAATAGTGGTCATGGAAGAAAATAAAATTTGGGTGCATTTATATTCCCTCCGAATAGAATATTGGAACCCCTGTATTTTATCCAATATTTGTGGGTCCACTGGGGAGGGTTATCGGGATCGACCCAAGGACTTTAGAAGGTAATTTGTTTGTGTATGCTAGGGTTTGTGTCACTATGGATTGCTCCATTCCTTTTCCAGAGTCTATTTTCATAAAATATCCTGCAAAAACATGGGTGCAGCAGGTGGAGTATGAAAGAATATTTTTCAAATGTTTCAAATGTCAACAACTTGGTCACCTAAGAAGAGAGCTGTAAAGCCCAGTCGAGAGAAGTGGTTCTAATAAGTAGCTTCCGTCTTGGAGCAAGTAGTGGAAGTAACCCAAAGAGGATTCTTGAGGAGCATCATTCTTGAGGGGATAAAGAGGCTTAGTATCCAACAAAGGGTAAAGAACAGGAGTTAATGTCGAAGACTCTAATGAAAGCTGTTATCAAAATAAGCCCCTACTTATTTTTGGCTAACTACATTTTTCCTCGTCTAGTGCTTCAAATTTAATTTTCACATATTCTAAGTAACTAAGGATCCCCTGAAAACACCTCCATCGAGATAGGAAATTTCTTTCCCTTTTCAGAAATGTGAATAAGTCCTTCTAACTCTTCATATTTTGAAAGTTACGGACCAGCGGGCCTAGGAAGGCTTTTTGCGCAAAATGTGGGCTGCGGGTCGGGGAATGTTTTACCAAATTTACAAGTTTCGGTGGTCTTGGGAGATTTTCTTCCAAAATGTAGACTTGTGGGTGCGGAGGAATTTTTCCCAAATGAGCGATTGCGGGGCTGCGAAGGAAATTTTGCCAAAGTTTCCAAAGCGGACTTGCGGGGAGGCGAGAGATATTTTGGCACTTTGGCATTGAAATGGAAAAAGCGCAAGTTTACATTCTTTGGCCCACAGGCACTGGTGAGGTTTCTATTGGCTAAAATATAAGTGGTGGAGCTATGGGTTTGTGGGATACTTTAAAAATTTTGGCATTCTTTGGCGTAAAGGCACGATTTGCAACACGAACCCACAAGCAGAAGGGTCTTTTGACAAATGAAAACATGACACTTGGCGAAAGGCGGGGGATGCGAGAGATACTTTAATCTTTTGCCCCTTTTTTTGTGCAAAATGCGATTTTCATTTTGTGGCCCGAGGAGATGGTGACCCTTCTTCAAATGAAAAATTGACAAGTGGCAGGCTTGCGGGGGACTTTCATACCTTCGAATTTTGCGTTTTTTGGTAAAAGGGCGTAATTTAAATTTTTGGCCCATGAAGCCTTTGGGAAAAATTGTGATGGCGGAGTTGCGGGGACGTGGAGGTTTTGGTATTTTTGTGTTTTTCGCAAAAAGGGAGTAAGTTACATTTTCGGGCCCGCGGATCCGTTTTGCAAAAAAATTGCATTTTTTCGCACGGATTTGATTCAAAAATTCAAATGGTCATATCTTTCAAACCAGAGCTCCAAATGTGACAAAATTGATACCATTGGAAAGATATCAACCTCCTCATGCCATGGGAGCATAAAATATTGTTTTTGTTGGATCTGGTGGGTGAAAAGTTGAAAAACGTCTTCCTCTCCATTAATGTGCGATCGATTGCTCAAAATGATCGATTTTGATCGATCCGCCATTTTTCTTCTCAACATGAAAACATCATGGAGAAATGACCCGATATCTAATTTTCATGCAAAAATCATGAGAAATAATGATTTGGATATCGATTTGGTGGAAAAGGATTTGAAAAAATGTCTTTCACGCCATTAATGCATGATCGATTGCTTAAAATGATTAGATCCGCCATTCTTCCTTCTCGACATGTAGAGCATCATGGAGAATCGATTTGATAGATTGTGGGTGGATTTGCTGAGGCTTTGATGGTGATGGTTGAGATTTTGAATCGATTTTCCATCCCCTTCTTCTTTTCTTCTCTCTGCTTGGTCTATAAATGTAAGAGCTCGGCTCATTTTTATTGTTGGACATTTTTTCTCTGCCTCTCCCTTCTTCTCTTATGCATGTAAGAGGATTTTAGAATTTTGGACCTCTCGGTAGCTCTCTGATGCAAGATCCATCCTCTTGGCCAATGTAATGCATCGTATCCAACCTCTGGAGCAATAATACGAGTCTGTGGATGATTTTGACCCTCTCTCTTGTTCATTGCATCCTTTCTGATCTTTCATTGCATTTTGGTTATTTGTGCATGGTGATAGTATTACATCTTATGGTACGTGTGTCTTTTGGAAAAGTAGATGTTCTTCATTCCTTGGTGCATCACCTCTGTTAGTTTAGGTTTTATTTTCGTGCATTTTCTTATCCATGTCTCCTTGGAAAATTAGAATAGATTTTAGGATTAGAAACCTCTGCCGTAATCGAATGCATGCACGAAGCAGGAGGAATAAGACCCAACTTTCTCGGAGGTCTATCCCAGTAGCAAGTCCCACAAAGTGGGGATAATACCCATGTTACACAAATTACACTGAATGCTCCATTCAAACTCGAATCCATTCGGGGTGTTGTAATTTGGTGATAACAATTATATCATGCCGGTTTGATGGTTTGAAGCACCTTACCACTTCATTTCATCAAGTTGATGTGTTCTTGATGAGATTCAGCCTTTGGAGGCACATCTAAAGCACATATGGTGACTCCATCTGGTCAACAACCCAATCTCTGAAGTTGCAGACCTTTTCTCATCCATTTCCACCCATTTTCATTCATCTTTCTTTCCACATCTTTCATTTTCTTCCATTCCATGAAGTTGTGCAATCATGACTTCATTTCCATCTTGGAATTCACACTTGTAGCAGTGCAATCAACCTCCAATGTACAACACAACTCCTCTAGATCAACATCATGATCAGATTCAGAATAATCATGCCTACCCATATGAGAAAAGTCAAAACCAGTTTGGCTATGGAGCTTATCAAGAACAAGGGTATGCACACAATGACAACAGTCAAATGGAGAATGTTGATTTGTTGGAGAAGATTCAAAAATGGAGGATAACATGGTTCGGTCGAGGGATAAAATATAAATGAAATCATTTAGAGTCGGTTGCGGGGCACCTTGTCCATGGGAAGGCCCTTTTCTAAGACACTACTGACCCTCGGGAGAAGCTTAAATTCATGGTTGAAATTATGCCTCAACTTGCACAATGGAATAAGGAGGTAGAGGCCTACAAGCTTTGTGCCAAGAGACATTGTCAATGGGTAAGTCCTACACCATCATCTAGTAATTTTCTCTCTATTCCCCAAGCAGCACCATCTCAACTTGAGCTTGGTTTACAAGCTTCTCTTTTGTTGCCCAAGCGTTGATTTCCTTTCCCCATCTTCTAATCTTCCATCCCACCTCAATTCTTCGCCCTTTTCCCTTCTAAATTCAATTCCCCTCCACAAGAACCAAAATCAATACCTTCCCCTCCACCATAAAAACAACAAATAGTGGATACCTCACCCACCACTCCTCCTGCTTTCCCAAGTCCATGTTGGGAAGAGACTCCAGAAAACCGATCAAGGAGAGAGCAACATCAAGAAGATCCAAACAAAGAAGTAAAAGATCAAAAGCCTAGTGAGTTTGGCTCTAAAATTTGGGATAGAAAAGATCCCCTTGATGGCTAAGCCTCTTGAGGAGGTCGGGGTTGAAGAGCCGGTGGGTGTAAGGCTGATTTTGTAGTAGCGGTGGAACAAGATGATCAATGCAGCGGTTTTCTCTATGTGTAATATCCATGTTGGCATTTTATTTGAAGATCATGTTGATTCAATTGAAACCACACAATCAGCCCAAGTAAGGGAAGAGGAAGCTACTCTAAATTCAAAAGAGGAGGAGTGCATTAAGCTACGGAGGAGAACCATTCGATTCACAGAGGCTTCAAGTATAGATCGGGCCATAGAGGAACCTTTAGTTCTTCCTCCCACTTCACCCCCTTCAAGATATAATGTTGAAGAAGAGTTTGATATTTACAACTTCATGTTTGATGATGAGGGGAACCATGGTGAACAATTTTCAGATCGGGGAGGAAGAACAATCAGCTCCAAGTCCTATTGGAGAAGAGCAAGCTGGAAGAGATCAAATCGAGTTGAACTGCTTGATGAAGGAAGCATTATCGAAGATTTGATTGAAGAATCCATGAAGGAAGGATAAAAATCAGCTCCAAGTCTAATTAAAGAGGAGCATATGGAGGTGACCAAAACAGATTCAAAGGCTGAATCATGAGCTGGTTGCACAAGAGATTACTGAGCTCTCTCCCATCGACCTCTCCAAAAGTCGATTTTTGGAAGAGTTTTAACTCACTAGCTTCATGTTTGAAGATGAAGCTTCATATGGTGAAAACAATGAGGATTTCAAGATCTCCATACAAAGGGAGAGACTTTGCTATAAGAAGGCAGTGAAGAGTTTGATTTTCTATCAAACTTAAAAGAATGTTTTGATGAGGAGTCGGTAGAAATTGCAAATTTTTCTTCCCCATCCTTCATCCTTCAACCACAAGAACTTGATGCTATGGAAGAGAACATGCGAGAACAACCTACGGTTTGCAACATGCCTCTCGAATCAAAGTTGGAAGAGTTTGATCTTCCAAAAGCCACGACAAATGCGAGAGGAAGAGGAAAAGTAAGAGGATGTCATCATCTTTTCCACATCATTCACCCGAAAGTCTCTGAAGACTCCATTCTTGGATTTGAATCTCATGCAATGAAGGGCACATCCATAGGATCGAGACCTCACCCTATCAGGTACTTGTCTTCATTGGAGCCGAGGAGAAGCCAAAACCAGTCATGCTTTCTTCTAAGCATGAGGATGAGTATCAAAGTACTAAGGGTTAGTTGTAATGCCTCTTGATCAAATGCGGAAGCAACTAAAAGAGGTATTTGTTTTGTTTCCAGTTGAGACCTTGATGATTTGGGTGGAGGATTGGCCTCTTGTCAGTTTTTCACTCATTATAACAGCCATGATCAACTCCAAATCATTTGCATGGCTCCAATTGTAAGGAGGGGCAGTTATTTCTCATCACCCAGTATGAGTTTTGTTTAAAATTTCCCATCTCTTTGGTTAGCATAGAGTAGGTAGGTTTGCTTTCAACAGAAGAAGTTCTTTTGTACACTCACGAATATCCCTCTTAGATGTGTATGATTTCATCTTTTATACATATCTTTTGCTTGTGTTACTCCAGTTAGTGTAGTGCATTGGCGAAAAACATTTGGTGAGATCGGCTTCGGTTTCGGTGGTGTTCCAGTGGCTCGGGGATCACATTTTAAAGTTTCGAGATCAGATTTTGTGTTTATCGGGTTAACTCCATGCCTAATGGATGCTTCAAGCCACTTGATCTTTCACCTAGTAGGTAGATGGCCCCTGTAAGTCATCAAATTGTTATCCAAAATAATCCCCTGCTTATTTTTGGCTAACTACACCATTGTTTCTCCTCTAGTGCTTCAACTTGAATTTTCACATATTCTAAGTACTTAAGGATCCCTGAAAACACCTCCATTAGATAGGAAATTTCTTCCCCTTTCGAAATGTAAATAAGTCCTTCTAACTCTTCATATGTTGAAAGTTATGGGCCGACGGGCACAGGAAGGCATTTTGCCCAAAAATGCGGGCTGCGGGCCGAGGGAATGTTTTTTCGCCAAATTTACAAGTTTCGGTGGGTCTTGGGGAGATTTTCTTCCAAAATGTAGACTTCTGCAAGCCCGTGGAGGAACTTTTTTCCCAAATGAGCGAGTTGCAGGGCTGCGGAGGAAATTTTGCCAAAGTTTCCAAAGGCGGATTTGCGGGAAGCAAAGATGTTTTGGCACTTTGGCATTCAAAATGGAAAAAACGCAAGTTTACATTGCACGGCTGCAAGCCCAACGAGGTTTCTATTGGCTAAAATACAAGTGGCGGAACCATGGATTTGTGGAATACTTTAAAACTTTTGGCATTCTTTGGCGTAAAAGTGTGCAATTTGCAAGCATGAACTCATGGCTTGAGCCTGGGAGGGTCTGTTGTGAAATGAAAATATGACACGTGGTGGAAGAAAATTTGTGGGGGCTGCGGAGATACTTTAAACTTTTGCCCCCTTTTTTTTGCTGAGAATACTGATTTTCATTTTATGGCCCAAGGACCCGGTGACCCTTCTTCGATGAAAAATTGACAAGTGTCGAGCTTGCGGGGGACTTTCATACCTTCGATTTTTGGCATTTTCTAGCAAAAAAGAGGTGCAATTTCAATTTTTGGCTCATGAATCCTTTGGGAAAAATTGTGATGGCGGAGGCTGCTTGAGGACGCAGAGGTTTTTGTGATTTTTGCGTTTTTTTGTAAAAAGGGAGTAAGTTGCATTTTCGGGCCCACGGATGCATTTTGCGAAAAATGCATTTTTCCCACGGATTTGATTGAACATCAAATGGTCATATCTTTCGAACCGAGCTCTATATGCGAAAAAATTAATACCATTGGAAAGATCTCAACCTCCTCTATGCCAAGAAAGAATAAAATATTGTTTTTTGAAGGATCTAGTGGGTGAAAAGTTGAAAAATGTCTTCCTCACATTAATGTGTGATACGATTGCTCAAAATGATCAAATTTTGATCGATCCGCCATTTTCTCTTCTCCAAAGCATGTAAACATCATAGAGAAATGACTAGATATCTAATTTTCATGTAAAAATCATGAGAAAATGATTGGATATCTCGATTTTGTGGGTAAGGATTTGAAAAAATGTCTTTCATGTCATTAATGCATGATCTCGATTGCTCAAAATGATCAAATCTGCCATTCTTCCTTCTCCAACACGCGAGCATCATGGAGAACCAATTTACAGATTGTGGGTGGATTTGTAGGCTTTGATGGTGGTGGTTGAGATTTTGAATCTGATTTTCCGTCCCCTTCTTCTTTTCTTTCTCTGCTTGGTCTATAAATGTAAGCGCTCGGCTCATTTTTAACGTTGGACATTTTTTTTCTCTCCTCTCCTTTCTTCTCTTATCTACGTAAGAGGATTTTGGAATTTTAGACCTCTCGGTAGCTCGTAATGCAAGATCCATCCTCTTGTCCCTTTGTAATGCATCGTATCAAACCTTTGGAGCAATAATACGAGTCTGTGGATGATTTTCAACCCTCTCTTTTGTTCATTGTTTTCTTTCTGATCTTTCATTGCATTTCGGTTATTTGTGCATGGTGATCGTATTACATCTTATGGTCTGTGTCTTTTGGCAAAGTAGATGTTCTTCATTCCTTGGTGCATCACCTCTATTAGTTTAGGTTTTATTTTCTTGCATTTTCTTATCCATGTCTCCTTGGAAAATTAGAATAGATTTTAGGATTAGAACCTCTACAATCTGAATGCATGCACCTGAACAGAGGAATAAGAACCAACTTTCTCTGGAGTTCTATCCTAAGTAGCAAGTCCCACAACTTGGGGATAGTACCCATGTTACACAAATTACACTGAATGCTCCATTAAAACTCAAATCCATTCGAGAGGTGTTGTACTTTGGAGATAACGAAACCTCTAAGGTAATGGTAGAATCTTCCGTCTATATTATCTTATGAAGGAAGGGATAGAGATGGGGAATGGTGCTTATGATGGCGGATCACGAATCAATGGGTTGCCTCTAATGAACAGGTTGTTGGCTTCATCACGGGAATGGGAGGTAGAGGAAGCAAATAGGGTTTCATCCCCTCAAGCGGAGTGAAGTGGGTGAAGAGAACTAATCTATTTACGAGACCCACAGGCTTAGCTTGATAAATTATGGCAAGGATAATGAGTCGGGTAGACCGAGTAATGAGCGTAGGATTCTTCGGGAGGTAGCGGGAGGTAAACGAAGCATTTGAAAATTTTCTATCAACCAGGTAAGTAAGAATGGAAACCCCCTCGAAGAATAAATGAAACTATTATTGTGGAATGTTGGGGTATAAACACCCCTAATAAGCAACACCTTAGGCTTTTATCTTTGGAAGAAGCGGTGGAGATTTATTGTATTCAAAAAACCAAAATGTTAGGGCGAGAATGTTTATCTAGTTGGTTGCGTAAATGGAAGGGTTGGCAAGGTACCTTTGTTGATGCTAACTGGGCTTCGGGAGGTTTAGGAATTTTTGGCTCTCTGCAAATGGGAGATTTCTTATTTGTCAATGTCGGCTAATTGTCAATGGTGTAAAGTTGTGAAAAACTCATACAAGATATTGTTTCTTTGTAATGTGTATGGTCAGTCCAAAAGTATCCCTCGTAAAATAGCTTTATGGGCCTCTCTTTCTATAGAGTTAACGGATCGGGGATGTCTAGGTGGTGTTAGCCATGGACTTCAATGTTACTTTATTGAATTCGGAGTATGTTGGAGGAACGAGGAGAAACCCTTAGTCTCAGTGAGACTTTTCTTATTCAATGGAAGAGGCGAGAACTTTGGGATATTCTCCTAAAGAGAAGGTGACACACCTAGTCTAATAGATGGATTGGTTTGGGGTGCATTTCAATTCATCTTGATAGATTCCTAGCTAATTCTCATTGGTCAGACCGGTGTTTTAATGGAGAGTGAAGTACTTTCATGGTGGGTTACGATCATCTCCCGATTGAACTCAATATTTCTTTAAATACAACTCCCAAGCATTCTCTTTTCAAATTCGAGATGATGTGGATGAAGGATCCATCTTTTAAGGATTTAGTAAAGCAATGGTGGTCAGATTTCATGGTTAAGGTTAAGCAAATGTTCATCCTGTCTAAAAATTGGCTTTTCTCAAGAAATAAATATCCGCTTGGAACAAATCAACATTTAAGAATATTTTTAAAGAAAAATCTAGAGTTGAATCAACCCTAAAGGAACTAAATGAAAGGGTATTCCAGTGGGTATGGACCAGAATATTATTAGTTGGTAAAAAAATTATTAAAGACATGACTAAATAACTTATTCTTTGAAGGAAGAGATTTCTGGCATCATAAATCGAGGAGGTTTGGCTGAAAGAAGGAGATAAGAATTCAAAACAATTCATGCTTCAATCAAAAAGAGGTGTAGTTCTAATTATATATCAAAACTCAAAAATGGAACGGGTGAATACATGTCCGATCAGAAAGCTATTAAAGGAGAAGCTCTAGACTTCTTCTCTTCTCTTCGAGAGGAGGAACTTTCTCCTCTTCCTCAACAACAAGTTCTCTTTGATCAAATTCATAGATTAGTAGATGTAGTAGATCAAGAGAGATTAATGGCCCCCTTTTCTATAGAAGAAGTGCGTAGTGTTTTCTTTTCGAAGGAAAGAGAGAAAGCTTTGAGTTCTAATGGGTTTTTGGAAGCCTTTTTAAGGATTTTGGGAATTCATTGGGCAAAATGTTTGGCTAGTTGTAGAAGAAAAGAAATGAATCATATGTTTATAAGTTTGTTTCCAAAGAAATTTCTGTGGATTGAAAAGGATGTCTTTAGGCTGTATCCCTTTGTAATACTTCATACAAGATTATTTCCAAATCTATTTCAGTGTATTAAGTCGTTGTTAGAAAAGCTCATTTCGTGTGAGTAGATTAGATTTCTTAAGGTTGATCTATCTCACAAGGAATCTTCTTATCTCATGAATTGATGCACTCGCTCTCAAGGAATAGGGTCCCAGTATGTTGATTAAACTGGATTTCAGCAAAGCTTATGATAGAATAAAGCTGGAGATTCTTAATGAAATAGCTCAATTTATTAACAAAAATAATGATTCCTAGAGGCCTAAAGGGATATCTAGGTATTAATGTTAATCTAATTAGGAGGACTAAAACATTGTAAATGAACTAAAGCAAGTATGAAATAAATGTAAATAAATTATTCTAAATGAAATAAAACCTAATATGCAAGAGAAAGGAAGGAAATGGCTTAGTTGATAACAGAAGACTGTCGCACAGTGTCACAAATCTAGAAATAAAATTTGAAATTGTAGATGAATCCTCAAATACACTTTAAAGGGTAGATCAGCCTATTTGAGATGACACAGGCACCTAGGAATGTCTTGGGACGCCCTGGGGTGCCCTGGTTTGTAATCTGGACACTCATAACACTACAAATGCTTGGAATCAACTGCAGTATGGTCGTTAAATTTCTTTGAACACTTCCCATCTATAAATCTTTGGAGTTTTCGAGGATGAACTAGAGAGTGACCCAATGCTGATAATAAGTATAAAACCCTATAAAAATGAAAGATGCATATGAATGGGTCGTCTTGACCTCTCGCCTCCAAACTAGTAGTCTTATCATTGAGCGTTGCACTACATTTCGGACCCGGATGTAGTTTTGGTGGTTTTGTGTGCATGTCGTGCCACAGGTGCTCTTGTGTCGATCCACACTTTGTGAAGTAACAAGCATAGTAGCTATAGAAATGTAAGTAGCATGTGTGCATGGAATAGAATGGAATCCCTCCCCTATGAAGTGTGTGTGATGCATATCTCTAGCTTGAATGCATGGCACTATGTGGATGCAAGTGATGCAATGGATGCAGACTCTAGATGGAGTGATAGTAGTGATAAGATGCAAATGGCCTCGAGAATCTCATTATGGTCTTATAACTTTATATTTATAGGAATCTCAAGCTTAATTTCGTAATTAATGTCAACAAGACCGATTTGAGAAGAAGACATTGATGACCAACGGCTAGAATTGACCCAAAAATAAGTGGAAGAGGTTGTGCATAGATAGGGGTGCTTAGAATGGGACCGGGGCACCTCGAGGCGCCCCGGTACATCTTTGGGCGCCCTAATTGAGCTAGAATCTCGGAAAGGTCATTAAATGGGCTGATAGGAATCGGGAATACGTGGGAAAGAAGAAATAAAAGATAAGAAAAAGGTGGCAAAAGGTGGGATTAATTAGTACTTTGTACACTTGAGAACCTTCTAAATAGTAGTATAAGATTGGGATAAATATTGTCTAATGTGCAATATTTGTGTCTACACCAATTATTGGGTTTTTACGTAAGCACGCAAGTGGATATATAGTTGTATATATACTCGAGTTTCTTCATTTTTTAAATGGCTCGGCTACAGAAGGGTTATTTTAGAGTAACAGAGGTGAGGTATCGGGAAGGGTGATCCATTGTCATCGTTTCGTTTATTTTAGTGGCGAGAGGCTCTCGTAGAGATCGAAGGTAGCTCAACTTGGCTTTGATCAATTAAAAGGTCTAAAGATTTCGAAGATTTAGATCATATTTCCCATCGCCAATTTGTTGATGATACCTTCCTATTGGTCGTTCGTCGAGTGGAGGAAGTGGGAAGTTTTAGGATTATCTTAGACTGTATTTGGAAGTAGTTGGGCAAGTTATCGGTTTGGTGAAGTCCCATTTTCTTTTTAATACATCTCCTAGACTTCAAAGGAGAATTCTGTATATACGGGTTTTGTTAAAGGTTCCCTTCTGCATAAGTATTTAGGGATACCACTTTTTTTTTGGGGGTGGGAATATCCTCCCTTTGGAATGATCTTGTGAGAATGATTGAGAATCAAATTCAGAGCTGGAAAGGTAAATGGCTCAATTTTTATGCAGTAGGATCGTTCTCATTAACTTTGTTCAATTCTATTTTGACATACATGTTATCGATGTAATGAGGCTGCCCTCAATTGTCATAAAAATAATTAAGAATTTAATTAGCAATTTTTTATGGAATGGAACCAATGAGGAGAATAAAATTCATCTTTTGAGTGGGATCATGTTTCCCTTCCTAAGTCTTAAGGAGGGCTGGAATTTTGAACCTAGAATGGCAAAATTTGGTGCTAGGAGCTAAAAATATTTGGGGTTTACCCTCCAACACCAATAGTAGCGTGAATTTGATGCTCGGAAAAAATATTTGGGGGAGGTATTCCTAAATTTGTTCTTTTGTGTCAAGAGGTTCCCGAGAGGTTGCCATATGTGGAATTTCTTTGTTTCTTTTAGAAAAGTTTTCTCTCATCTTTCTTCAAGGAGGATTGGGAATGGTGTGAAGGTGCATTTTTTTCATAGAGTGGAAATTCATAACTTTATTTGAATCAATATTTGCAGGAAGCTATGGTAGCTTCGAAGGCTCGATGGGGTGTTAAAGTGGCGAGAATATATCTTTTCGATGGTGGATGGATCGCTTTGTCCTTCTTTGGAAATATCTTGAGGAAATGGAAATCTCAATTTTTTTGGAAGATTACTTCAGAAGGCCTTATTGATTTTTGTTGCTTTGAATACTTTAGATAATGACTCTTTGTTTTGGGTGGGTTCTAGATCGGGTTCTTATAAGTTCAAAGAGGTATATTGGTTGTGGGAGGCTAAAGAAGGAGGTGGCACCCTAGCTAGCTAGGTTGTTGGGATTCTATAATTCTCCGAAATTTGGAGTGTTCGGTTGGTTGGTGATTAACGGTAAGATAGTTACTCGGGAGCGTAGGAAGAATTGTGGGGCTATGCAGGTCCTTCTCTATGTATATAATGTCGAGAGGCGGAAGAAGACTTAAATCATATGTTGCTTCACCGCATGTTGCCCTTCCAATGTTGAAGTTAGCTTTGTCTTTGTATTGGTGTTGCTTGGGTGCAGAGTAGGATTATAAGAGAGGCGTTAGTCTCCTGGCCAAGATTGGGGCAAGGTGGTATGCTACAATCTATTTGGGTGTGCGCCCCATTCTTCTTATTTAGAATGTATGGTGGGAACAAAATCTTATAATTTTTCGAGAGTCCTTCCACGATATTTCGGTAGTTTTAATCAAGCTTGAAATTTCAATATCAATGAGCGTCGGTGATAATTGTAAAGATGTCTCATGTTTCTCCTCGATAGATGCTCACATTTGTGGTCAGCTTATCCCATGATAAAGCTGAGCTCGGATCCGGGGACTATTATTAATAAGGGTATGTCTAGGGTGGAAAAAGTTCTTCTCGGGAGACAAGTGAGATGGCTCTCGGCCCCTCCTACTTTTTGAAAAATGAACTTTCACTAAGCCTCGAAAGGAAATCTAGGATTATTAGGAGCGGGGTGTTTAATTAGAGATGTGAATGGAAGTTCGGTGATAGCTAGCTTCGTTCCTTTAAAGTACGGAACATGTAATGAGGTATAGGCTCAAGCGTTGCTTGAAGGTCTCAAATTAGCAATCGGTGTTGGTTATGAATCTTTGGAAATTGAAAGTGACTCCCAGTGGTAATAAATGATGCCTATAAGGGAAAATCTTTGTCTCGGAAGTTGAAATATTATATCAGCGACATTTTGCATCGAGTTGAACAAAATCCCTAAGTGGGTTTTAAACCATAATTATAGAGAAGTGAATTGTGCTACCGATTTCTTGGCTAACTAAGGCATCATTAGGAGAGATGGCCTAATGCCAAGTCCGAGCGTGTGAACACGTGGCAATATTTTCTAGAGATCGTCTCTCGGGAAGGGAGACTGGGGTGTTTTTAATTTTTGGTGTACTGGTTTTCTTTTCATTTCTTTGTTTATTTGTGGTGGTTGGCGGTGGTGTAGTGTTTTTGAGAGTTGAGAATGGAGTGCCCTCCGCTGTCTTTCATTTTCTGGAATGAGTGAAGCATGAGATGGAATTCTTTGGGAATGTTTCTCAAGCTCGTATACGGATAATCTTGAGGGCGTCGTCGGGGTCTATCTACAAGGCCATTATGAGGATTCTAGAAGATGAATATTTTGGAGATTCTACTAGGGCTCAAGTGAATTTAGAATTTACTTCTTGGTTTGTGTCCCGCATGCTTATGGTGTGGAAGAATTTCAACGAGGTACATGATATAGCCCTTCACTTCATAAAGCACGAGCACCGAGTCAACTTGGTCGAAGATTTGGTGGAATTTGGGAGGGTTCAACCGCTATCGGATGTAATTCGTGAGGGGTAGCCATGGACGAAGCTAGAAGGGTGATAGCAAGATTTCTTCCAAGAATGCAGTTCTTATGTGATTTTCTTTAGATGTCCATGTGAGTAGTGCATTTTTAGAGGGGATCGATGAAGGATGTAGGCTCGAGAAGTTGGATTTTCCTAGGATTTCATCTCGTGTTGTCTCGGACTCGGCGGGTGTGGTAAGTCTGCGAGAAAATTGGGCTTTACCTACAAATTCTTGCTACGCATGCTGCTCACGCTAATGTCTCCATGGGTGGGATGATGTCTCAAGGCCAAGCACTCTGCCTCTCAAGAGTAACTTCGGTTCTTGTCCTTGGGTTTATAGTGTTTGGATTTTTTGTTTTCCGTTTGTTGTTATTGGTGTTGGGTTTGCTTGTCTTGCGGAGCCATGTTCATTTTTGTGGTTTTTTTATCTAGGTTTTGTAGTAATTGGTTTATCTTTCATGTTTATAATTGGGTGGGATCCCATCAATCCCCAGGTTCTAAGCTCCTTTCAAAAGCGTTAAATCATCTATAAAAATATGGAAAGCTCAAACGGCTAGAAAGTGCCCAAAATATGAGAGCAAATTACAAAGAGGATGGGACTAGGGTGCTTGGGGTGCCCCATCGGGGATAGGATGAATGCAAAATGAAAAACCAGTGGGAAAGTACATGCGGGAGGTCGGTAGTGATGAGGACAGTTAATTATTAATTTCTTCACTCAAAACCATATGAAAAGAAGTATGATATCGGGACTAAATAATACCTAAAGTGCGTGATTTTTTCTCTATATTTTCCCCCACTTTATGTTGGTGAGCGGAATGCTCGATAACATAAAGTAGATAGATATGCGTACCTAATATCCATGTAGAGTGATGTAGAAAGAGTGTTGATGGACTAGACAAAGCGTGAAGTGACAAAAAAGATGGAGCATGGAGACTAAAGATGCAAAAAAAGTGTAAAAAGTGATGAGAGTGAACCTAGGGTAGAAACGCGTGTGTAACTACCAATGTGTGTGATGTACCTACATGTTAGTATGAGGTGTGTGCTTACGCATAATGTTGTTGGTGTTGTTGTTAACGAATTTTTTGTTATTGTTATTGTTGTTGTTGATGATTGTTTGTTTCTCATACTGAGACGAACTGTAAAAAAGACAGACAATCAAGTAGTCAAATATGCATGTATATGTATAAAAACCGGATGTATATAGTAAAAATACTTTAAATGGAAGTATGAAAAATGTAAAAGGAACATGTGCACATGATCTATGATGAGAGAAAGGGTGTAGAAAGGATATCCTATAACTGATGATGAAGTGTAAGTTTTTGGGCGATCTCATGCCATTGTGGCCGAAGAAGTGTAGGGATAAATATGTGTTATTCTCGACCTAAAACTACGTCCCGAAAATGTATGAAGAGATATTTGTACTTCCTAGTTTTTAGGTGATCGACGTGCCGCCTTGGCCGAAGTAGTGTAGGGAGGAAAGCACGCTATATCCTCCAACCTGTAACTACTCCCCATAATGCTAAGGACAACTGTCCTATAAAATTCGTTGTGTATGGAGTTCATAGACTAGTCAGTCTAAACTCACTCATTGTATAACCCACTATGTCAAGGAGGGAAACTAAACTAAAGTGTACCGTAGTAGTAGGCGTTGTCTAGTTTCTAAACCCCAAATTATGCCCCCTCTTTGGGGGTCGCATGTGACGTCATAGATAGGAGGATGCGGCCCCAAATGAGGATCAACCACGTAAACTATGCCCTACAGAGGGAAGGTAATGCGCTTGGTAGAAACCAAGGTACACACAAACAAGTGGCTAGAAAACAAGTGTTAGTATGAACAAACATGCATGTAGAAGACAAGTGTAAGCTACCAAAATAATGTATAAGGTAGAATTTAATTAAACATGCAAGAAGCTAATCATAAACCGTAAAAATGGGTTACAAACATGGGACATCACTCACGATGTCGCAAAACACTCAAGGCCGCAATGGCCGCATAGAAACAAACAAGTGTGCACACCAAACAAAGGGCAAGGCCCACATAAAAACCAGTAAACAAGAGCAAACAAACAAACAGAGATAGTGATGGTAGTAAGTAATCCTGTAAAATAAATGTTGCACATGAAGCACCTGTTAGCATGTTAAAAATATAACTTGTATGTCAAAAGCGTGTATAACCAAAAAAGGAAAGTGTTAAGTACGAAATGAAATAATAGCACCTGTAGTAGATGAATATGGGTGCCCCCAATATCCATTGTGGGACTAGTAGTAGCCAAGCATCCATGTTGCATGTAGAAGACATGTATCTGCGATCACAACTAGAAAGGTGTGAACGTGCATGTGTGTATGGTAAAGATAAATGACATACAAGAGACCTATCTAGCATATGTAATAAGCGAACATGAACAAGCAAATGCAAGTAAGAGTAAATGTGACCAAGATATGCAATATGATGTGGATGGATGGAATGGAATGCAAGATGGATGATAGGATCACGTGTGCCCCCCGAGTGCATGGATTTGTATACAAGTGAGGTTCATTGATTTTCCCCCTCTCAAAAGTCAAGAATGAACCATAAACGAGAGTGTGTCATCGAAATGGGAAATAGTTGAAGTATGTGTTGTGTGTAGCAAATTGTGATGAGTGTGTATGGGTGTTGATGATATGTGACCTAGAAATGATGTGTGTGCGTGACCCTATATCCAAATTTTATATCACGACAAGATGATCGAAGGAATGATGATTTAGCCTAAAGCATATATCACTACAAGAAGAATAAGGCAAAGTGGCGATGTATCCTAAATCATATACCACTACAAGATGATGGAATAGGTGACCATTTAGCCTATCTTGTATGTCACAATACTAGGAATTCGCATTATAGAAGGTTGAATGATGAACGTGTGAGTATGATGAGGTCCATTTGATTAGTAAACCCTTAGCGAGAGAGTGTGGTGATTAACTAGAGTGTGTCATAGGGTAGTGAGTGCACATGAGGGTATGAGGAGATGTACTATACGTGATGATAAGAGAGCGACCATGTGATGAGAAAAAATGTTTAAATGTGTGATCTATAGTATGTGATGTAAGATGTATAGAGAGAATTATAATGTGAAGTGCATATTATGTGGTATGCTAGACTTGTCAACAATGAGAGTGTGATACATGTATGATGAATACTAGTATGGTGTGTAGAATATGTATGATGTGTAGATGCAATGATCAAGATGATGTAGAATAAATATAGAATGGATGATGTAAGACACAATAATATGACATGCGATGTGTGAAGAGATGCAATGTGTAGTACTTATTGTGTAGTGTGTGGGTTTCATGTGTAGTATGCCCTCAATAGTCAAGTATGAACCAAAGCACAAGAGTGTGTCATCAGGATAATGGTCGATGCTAGAGTGTAGATGAATATGCCTATGGTAGTAATATGATGAGTAAGAATATTTAGTATGCTTGTCTTTTATTTAGAATAGGGGATGATAAGCATCATGCCCCCCAAGTATGTAAGTGATGGAGATTTAGTCAAAAGACACTAAGTGGATCAATGTAAGGAGTAGTTTCCTTAACAAAAGTGATGGGACGATGAGGTGGTAAAGGTGTGTGACCATCAAATGGTTCATCGTCATAATAAGCTTCATCTGGGTCCCAGTCATCAACATAGGTATGGTCTATAGTAGATGGCGGAATTACAAGTTTGACGATAGGAGGTGGTTTCTTGAGCATGACCGTGTGATGTCGCAGATACCCTTGATGGAGGAGGAGTGAGATCAACCTTAAGAGGGGGTTTCTTATCTTGATTAGGTAATGTTGTCTTAGTAGGAGGAAGTGATGGAAGACAAACCTTGAGAGGTGATTGCTTAGTTGGAATGGGTTGAATAGGTGACACTTGATTGACTAAGAAGAAGGCATATTAGAAGTGGTGGCCAAATGCTCATTAGATATAGAAGGAGCAGATTTAGGAGCCCATTGAGATGTAACAATTATAGAGGATGATGTAACATTATGTTGTGTAGTGAATGAGATAAACCCTTAACGCTCAACATGTTTGATTCTACATTGTAAAGCGTAGCAATCGTTATCATTATGTCCATTGATTTGATGATAATTGCAATATGGACGACCTTGATATTTTGCTAGCCGATAAGGAGGATAGTAATGAGTAGGTGGTAAATTGATCAATTGGTGACTAAGGAGCTCAGCGAAGAAGGTCATGTTTCTTAGTGTTGTGATCAAAGGTGAGAGGCTCGGTAATGGTAGAACTTGAGGCTCACCGATATAAGCACATATAGTAGACATGAAGGAGAACAAACATGAGTGTGAGAAGCCTCCTTAAGATGTTGGATTTTAGATTTGAGGATGTAATCATGGATTCCATAGCCTTAAACTAAAATTGAAATATAGGAGACTAATTTTTAGTTTAATCTAATGATATGGACAACAGTAAATAACAACTAAATGAATAAAGAAAATGACCCAAGCAACTAAGTAAATGAAATGTTAAACCCCAATGTATAAGAAGGGTTAAGAAAGAGCTTATCTAATTCGCAGACTATTCATGATTGTGTCAATGGAGATCATATGAATAGAAGGAGAAAATGACCATGCAAGAGCTCCAAAAAGTGTAGATCTAAGTTGTCTAAGTAGATCTGGGGCACACTGAAAATGATGGGGGCACCTGGGGCACCCCTTATGCGAGATTTGGATGCCCTGATGTGCATAAATGACTAGGGAACCTCCTCAAGGTGTCGTTGAGTGATCATCTACCTTTTCTTCTGTCGTGTTGATGTCTTTGAATTGTGTTGGATGTCGTTGTAAATCATACATGAAAGAGAGACCTGTAAAACCCCAAACCAAGAATCAAAACCCTAAAAAATAAATATGCATATGAAGGGGTTGGACTATCCTCAAGTGGCCATAATGGTGGACTTACTAACTGAGCGTTGCACTACATTTCATACCCAAATGTAGTTCTAGGTGTGTGTGTGTGAGAATCGTGCCCTAGGTGCTCTTGTGTCAATCGCACTTTGTGAAGTAGCGAGTAATAACTAGATGTATAAATGTAAATATATGGTCGATGGAATAAAATAAACTCCCCTCCTATGAAGTGTGATGCAAATGAACCAACCTTGTCCCTTGTGATGGAGAGCTAGATGAATGCAAATGGAGCTCTAGATGGCTTGGATGGATGCAAACTTAGGAGGATGATAGTAGTGATTAGTTTTTGGTCCCTCATTACGGTATCATAACTTTATATTTATATGGTTCTCTTGTTCTTATTTTGTAATTAACCTTGAAAAGGTTGACCACTAAACATATGGAAATTTCAAACGGCTAAAAGTGCCCAAAATATGAGATTAAAGTGCAAAGAGGATCAGGGCGCTCGGACATGGGACCGGGCTGGGGTGCCCGTTTGATCATGGATAGGGTGAACGCAAAATGACAAAAACATACTAGACAAGTACACGCAAATGTCGGGAGGTCTGTAGTGATGAAAGAAAGAAAAGTAAAATGGCTAAAGAACATGGGTTAAATAGTACTTTCTTCACTCAACCATATGAATAGTAGTATGAGACTCGAGACTAAATAATACCCAAAGTGCATGATTTTGTGTCTCAATAGGGTGTTGTAATTATGTATTTAGTTACTATATTGAGGATATATTCATATTTTAACAACCCGAGACAAAAACAACACTTATGTATATGCAGATATTCTTTAGTTATTACGTTAACTAAAAATCAATGTATTCTCACATATTCAATGAATATCGAAATTATTCAAGAAACCTTGTTAGTTAGTTGATACAAAGAATCGAAGCGAAAAGTATTTCCAAAATCTAAGTGTATATTCAATAATAGAAATGTATTTTCAATAATAGAACCGTATTTTAAAACTATAAGACGTATGCATGAAAAACATTGTTTTTGTACACTTACTATATCGTATTAGTAAATTTCATGGAAAATGAAGGATTTAAAAAATGCACTAAAATAAGTGAATATAAATTGAAAACAATAGTTCGGTGTGCATGCTTGAAAAATGTGAGTTCAACATGCATGGTTAAAAAACATTAGTTCATCACAGAACAAGTTTGAATGCGCGATAAAAAATGACAAATTTGCATCTGTATATTCAATATATGTTCATTAATTCCATTATATATCCATTCAATCAATATTAAGTTAACCACGAATATTCAATTATTAATTGCATAAACAATTACACCACTTATTTATATTCAACTATTCCTCGAATGTTAAGGTAAGTGATTCACATATTCATTGCATATGCAAATATTCTTCGCGCATTTAACATTTTGCCTATTTTCTCGAAATTTTTCACATATTCATACATTCTTTTGAAAACTTTGAATATTAAAAAGGTAACTATCATTTACCTTATGAATACATGGGATCCCTATAAATATAAGTATTTATTCAATAATAGCAATGTAATAAGAACATGCCATGAACTAACTCTAATATATTCGTTGATATTTAGTATGGCGGTGAATATAGATAGGGGCCCATATCTAAATAGGTGTTGAGAGAGAGCCTATCTATATCTATGCCTTCAATCTACATTTACCTTCATACATAGATAGAAAGGGTGCCTAGCCTAAAGGCCATGGATAAGGCAAGGCACTTGTGCAAAGTGCCCCATCATATAGAGAGAGGATAAAAGGCCCATTAATTGAGTTGGCTTGTCGTCATATCAATATATATCAGTGATTATTGCGGGTGTTCAATTCACATTAAAAGTTTGAATGCGTAGTAGAAATTGATAAATTCTATGTTGTATATTCAATTATGTTTAATAATTAGAGTGTATATTAAGTCATTCAATATAAACTTAAGCGTGGATATTCAACTATTAATTGCATAAAAAAACAACACATATCTATATATTAAGATATTCCTTAGATGTTAAGGTAAGTGATTACATATTCATTGCATATACGAGACATTCTTTTCACGTATTTAACATTATGTATATTTTTGACATTCTTCATATATTCATAGAATAATTTTAATATTAAAAAGGTAATTGTCATTTACCTCATGTATATGTGGGCTCACTGTAACTCCCAATTTGATATTTGTCTACTCTGTTGTATCAGCATCGATTATGTGCTATTAATTTTTTCCACAAATGGCTTGATAACCTTATTCATCCAATATATAATATTACATCCCATTTGAATTCAAAATCGAGATTTTGGAGGATTATTCAAATTTTGGAGGGATAGTTATTACTTTGC
>CM031241.1:222841091-222851092 GCA_018340775.1 Taxus wallichiana var. yunnanensis
TAATGGAAGATAATACTTACGAAATCAAAGAAGAAAAGCCATTTTCTCGGAGAGAAAACCCCCTTAGCATTGCTTTTATAATAAATGATGAGTGATATCGGGCGTATGTTGCGGCGGTTGCATTGGCCACAACGAAAAACACGAAAGCTTTCACACATCAAGCGGTTAACAAGTGATTTCTAAATATGTGACAAGTTCGGTCTAAACATCACATATATTTGTAAAATTGTTTGGTCAACTAACTAATGATAAATTGGTTCTCAAAAAGTGGTACCGACACTTATATATATTATGTCACAAGATTTTCTAAATTTTTTATATAATTTTTAAAATGAAATTGATAAAAAAACCTATTTTTATATATTTTTAAAATGATTGAACTTAAAAACGTGTTCTTTTCTTAGTCTCTATCCCTTAACAAATTTGAATAGAATTTTATTTTCTTCAAACATAAACATAAACTCAAACCTTGTCTTAATATATATCTATATCTACATATGTACCATATATATGTTATATTCTGTTTAGGCATCTGTGTAGCTATATAGACTTTGATTTTAATAAAGTTACCATAATTTGAACACGAGATTTATCAGTTAAGAATAACAACTTGAAATCAATGGAGGGAAAAAGGAAAATCTACTCGCACTTAGTTCAAATGCCCCAACACCCCTATATATATGGTTCTCATTAAAAAGAAATACACCGTAGACTTGGATCTTACTTTGTTGGCTTGTATTATTCCTCTTGTTTGTGGAAATGATAATATTCCTTATCGAAACTATAAAATTATATGTTTTGGTGTTAGTAATATCATGCTTGTGTAAAAATTGGCTTAAGTATCACTACTTATATAGCCTAAACATTAATATGAACTATCCAATAGTTGACAATAGAACTCATAGAAAAAATATTCTACCCTATTCGGTAGTGTAGTGTATACATAAATTAAGTCAGTTTATTGAGAAAAAATATTAATATAACAAATAGAAAATAAAAGATTGTAGTTTAATTAATAAGGATGACCATACATATTTTCAAAAATATTCTAAAATATAAATTAAACTTAAATACATAAAGAAATTTTATAAGTCAGGGTAACTCATCCAAATGAGACTATGAAACTGATATTGTGGCAGCTTAGCAGAAAAAGACTCTAAGACTAGTATATGGTAGGTACGGTAGCTTTGCAAGGACGTATTCTAATTATTTTATACGATTTTTTCCCAAAAACTTCACTGGCATACATCATAATAATATCCTAAGTTCCATAAAATAATTTCCATGATTCTTTCAAAACATATTTTATTATAATCATTTTATATTGATTTTTTATTAATATAATGATGTTTTCCAACCAAAAAAATATATCCTACCTTATTTTTTTAATGAAAAGATTATTCATGCAATTGTCTGCAACTGATGGACAGTAGAACCATTGCAGCTCTTGAAAACATAAAACAGAAGAGCAGAGAAAAGTGATTAAAGAGCATTAAAATCATACGTGAAGGCTGGAGAATAATAGTATTTGGCCTGAACGTAAACACCATAAAGATCAATGGTCTGCTTGTCCAATCCCATAACAAATGCAGCACACAACGTTGCTGCTGCTGCCACCAACCTCAAAAAAACTTCTCGATGGCATCCTGATCGATATCCAGAATTGAATTCCATCTCTTTCTTCTTCTCAGCAAATTCTAACTACTACTGCTTCTTTAATATTCATGAAAACTGATACTCCCATGCAATTTGCTTGGTACACTCATTAAATAGAGAACGTTTATATTGATGTCTTACAGGTGAAATAAATGTCATCAACTTTATGAGTTGTCTGGATACATTTGGGACGTCCACAAACATTTTAAAACATATGCTGTGGGTTTTCATTTTTTTTTGTCATTTACAGAGAAAGCAAGCGTGGCTGCTTACTCACCAATGTGTATATACATGGTAGACTTTCTGTGTCTTTATCATGTCTTAATATTTGTAAATGGGAACTTTATTAGGCCACATACCTCAGGCCAATTATTCTGAACTATTCAAACATTATATAGTCAGTGATGTTAACGTACCGGTTTAGCATTTATGCACCGAACTTTGGGCATTATTAAACTAGTTGCAAACCACTATAGACACCTTATTTGGTACGGTGATATTTATTAATGATAAAATTGCATTATTGTAGGCTATTTAGCCTAAATCAAGTTTTTATCGGTACATTTTCTCATTTTGGTTGTTTTTCATTTTATTTTCATTTTCATTGTTTTCACTGTCTATTGTTTTTTTGGAAGACCTCGATTACATAGATATCGGCATCTCTACCCATGGTAAACTGGAGATTACATATATAGTTGATTTACACTTTATGAGTAAGCATACATCTACATCGAAGATGTTCCTTTAGCTAAGCAGCCATGACTAGGGGCATCCAATCCGTCAAAGTCACCTAGGGAACGATCCTGGCCCTATCGCTTGACTCTCCATGTCGGTCGGGTATCTTCAGGGCTTGCACTCAGCAAGACTTGATCCTTGGTGGGCTCATTCCAAGCCATTCAACTTCACCAATGAACCAAGGGCCCTTCGATTTCTCGTCCACTTTATCATTTCCCCCTTGTTTATTTAAGGTGTTTTATTGATTTTTGTAAAACAATACAATCATAAAATTGGGTTCTTCATAATTGTGTATATATGACCTTCTCCCCAAAATCGGGGGTGTTTGATATTGGGGGTTTTATGGACCCTTCTGCCCCTCCCTTAAGTTTCAAAGTGTCATTGGGTTTTTCATTATTGGATTACCCATCTTGTTTTCACCTTTTTTAGATTTGATTAAGATTCACACGTAACTAAAAAGGAATGAAATAAGAGCTATAGAGGGTTATTTTGATTAATTAACTTCCAACATTAACCATTCCATATCATAATAACGCATTTATACTTGCAACAAATATACACAATGCAATACAAATTCATCAATACATGGGATTGAGTGCACTTAGCTAATTACAGGTGATTCAAAGAAATTTTGGATGATCTGAATGATGGAACAAGGAAATCTATACTTGAGAATGCCCCGAAACTATGACTCGAAGATGCTCTGGCGGACCATACAATATGACATGGGAAGATGCTCCTAGCGATTACAGGTGTCAAAGAAAGGACCATACAATAGGGGAAGGAAAGTCTAGACACGAGAATGCCTCGGAAACTATGACTTGACCTATTTATACGGTCTTCACCCTACTCGGAACTATGATCTACAACTTTCTGGTTTTGTCGCTTGTCTAGAAATATCTTTATCGCTCTCTATCGGTCACACTACAAGAACCTCAAAATGCTTTGCTCAACCTTTCAAACCTTAACCATGGATAGAGAGTCCTGCAAAACAAATATTAGTTGGGTTGTGGGCACCCTCGAGCACTGAGCCAATGTTGGCACTACTTCAAAGAGGCCTCAAACCGCACGTCGTTCTCCACCTAGCATGTGATATCTAGTTGTAGTGTAATCAGATTTGAGATTCTTTCACAAAGTTTGACTTGATTTTCTCTCTTGCAAATCTACTCGAATGAGTGACTTTGAATGCTTGCAAATGTGAGAAGTAGTCCCCTAGACCTAGTAGAAGCTTCAAACTTGTAGATAGTATTTCTCTAATAAATGTGCAGAGGTATTTGCAAAGTGTAGGAAGCTTTTGAGTGCCCTTTGCGTTAGATTTTTCAATAACATTCCATAAGAGTGTTAAGTTCTCAATGAGGTGAGTTTCACTAGCTTATATATGTGTAGACATAAAATCATGCACTTGGGTACATTTCTAGATCCTAAAAGTGTGTTGGCATTTATATGATTCCTAAGCAAGAAAACTAGTAATTAACAACTATCTATAGCATCTTGTCTATGTTTCTTGTTTTCTATTTGGTCTTACACACCCTACAGCCCAATTGTCAGAGCTTTAATTGTTTATCTTTAATGACTTGGACATCGGTGCAGGCGCCCTTGTCCCTATGGGTGCCCCTGACATTTTTCCACCTTACTCATTCTTTTTGGTCATCTTTTACCTTTTGGGCATCTTATTTTCATATGGATCAGCCTTCCAGGTTGTCAATTATGAAATTCGACCAAAAAGGAATCATATAAATGCATAGCTATGTGATCAAAATAAAGGACCAAGCTTTAAGCATTATTACTATCACCTAAGTTTACATCCAAAGGCATCCATCTAGCATCCATTCAAGGGACAAGGACTATGACTTTGCATACATAGCATAAGAAGGGGAAGTTCATTATATTTCATACACTCATTTGCATTTATCTAGCAAATCTAGCCAATTATTTAGTGCATTTTGTACGAGGGCTTCCTAGGGCTCAATTTCACACATGCACAAAAACTACATGGAGTCCGAGATATTGTGTAGTGTTCGGTCATAAGTTCTATTGGGTGACTACCAGGGTCAATCTAACTCCCCATATTGTATCTTTTTTTTTGGGTTTGCTGTGATTTTGTGGGTTTTGTAGGTGAACATCTATTTTGCAGGTTACATGTATCCTCGGCGATTAAGATGCGACATACGAGCAATTAACAACAACTATTTATGACACTTGAGTGACACTATAAAAATCGATTCTGGCCATTTTTCGCAGTCATGTGCACCTAGTAGCAATCTCTTGCGCCCATGCGCTCTCACCCTAATCTAGGTGCCCATGTCTGGTATCATCTGTGAGCTCTAGAATTTATTCGGAGCATTGATGACATAGTTCACCTTTTGTTCAATAGTTTTCTCCATCGGTACCATTTTACGATTAGGCATAAATTAGCTCTCTCTCTCTCTCTCTCTCTCTCTCTCTCTCTCTCTCTCTCTCTCTCTCTCTCTCTCTCTCTCTCTCTAAGGGTTTTGTATTTTATCAATTCATTACTTGTGTCAAATTGTACCTAGCAACTGTATATCATAGTTTACATTCAATTACTCTAAAATTATGGTTTTACAAAAAGCTTATTTTTGTTAAATCACTTGGTGAACCCCTATTCTCTTTAGAACTCTTGGATCCTCACTTCTTCCTAACTTCACTATCCTAGGATCCTCTCACCATGGATGTTTCCATCCATGCTTTCTTCTGCAAGCTAGTCTTAATTATAAGGCTAACATTAACTCTTTCTGGCTAATGCTCACATTCCTTCCAATACTCCTCGAATTATGTATATTAGCAATTCGTAGCCGCATTTTTGCATAAATTACTTTCCCATTCGATGTAATCTTTCCACTCTTTCTGTTTATGACAATGATCATCCCCTTTATATCCAGGCTCGCATCTATAACATGGGCACTAAGTGGTTACTAGACGATAATGGATCGATCTCAATCTTTATAATCTCACATTTATTCAACAACTTGGCCTCGCTTGTACCCGATGTTATCCCATTGTCCATCTCTCTCTCTGTGTGTATGATTCTTCTACGGGTCCATGCATGGGCACTATTACCTTACCTCTCACATATGGGTCCAAAACCATTCCTATTGTATTATTTGTTATCAACACCACAGTTTAGTTCAATTGCTTACTTGGTAGGCCATGGCTTCATGCTATGCAGATAGTACCTTCTACAGTTCATCGGTGCGTTAAATCCTACGTGATGGCTATGAACATACTATTGTTATTCTTAATCTCGACCCATTCAAATATTGCATCTTAGACTCACTCATTGCACTACCAACTCCAATTCTATATCACGATGTTTCATCACCCCCATACTCCTACTTTTTCCACCCTTACACCTCCCTCTACTACTCATATGCATCCCAATGATGATTACCAACTCATAGAACACCCTGCCTCTACCATCGACATGCTTCCTCTTTAAGGAACTATTTACATTGGACATCATGCCACCTACTCTCAAGAGCACTCTGTGTCGACACCTCTTTCTTTCACATGCACTCTTTTCATACATGACTCTTATTGGCCTCACATTCCATTCGATCCTACTTGCTCTGACATTGTTTGCACACATGATGGTTTGGCTCAGCTAGGATTCACACTTGTTGATCTCCTCCCTCCACCTCATTCTCCTCACCTCTATTACGGGTATCTTTGCATTACTATTGCTAATGGCCTCTGTATCTTCCATTTATCAGTCTTTCTTGCATGCACTTCTAGCATTTCTCCACTTACAATTGGGTAGTCTTGGCTTGATTACATTGGTGGTACTTTACATCCTAATCATGATGATATCACATTTCCCATGCCTTTTGGCCATATTTCTATCTATAATGACTCATTTCTTGGCAATACTCAAAATCTTACTTGTTGGTATGCACACAATTGTCCACAACCACCTTTCATTGATGAAGAATATGATATGGGCATGTACAATTTATGTCGCAATGTCTCTCTATATGATCAATCTCACACTATTGCTTACCAAGTCTATGATCCGGCTCTAATAGGCTTTGACCCTAACAATGACAATATTTAGATGACTTCACTTGATTCTTATCCACTTCACATACTTGGGGCATCACGCTTACTCCCCCTCCCGATATCACCAGTTGTCAAAATGTGTAGAATTCTCAAGATTTGAAAAAGAAGACAAAGTGATTAATGAAGAAGATGAAGGTGAAGACTCTAAAGGAGTGAAATGCTCATCAAATTGGACATTGCATTGAAATAGAACATCATGTATGACAAGCTCAAATAGATAGTCATCTTATAGGCTACAAGATGAAATAAAAGGAATAGCTCTCCTTCCATCGACTCAAAGCTTCAACATACCCCTCCTATTGTATGATGGTTCAACCATGGTGGGAACAACAAAGGAATATACATGGAGCTAGTGATAAATCTTTCGAAGCCATATCTTTTGTGAAAGATCTTAATGAGATCTTTCCAATCATAATCAATTTAAAACAACACGATAAATCTTTAGCCTACAATTATTTTTTCAAAACTACTTGGATTCGTCTCTCCCATAATAGGTCATTGAAGCTCATTAACTCTTGGCTTATTTTAATGAATGACATAAATACAACATACTATTAGCTAGGTTTCAAGATATGTAAGGAGAAGAGAATTGCAACCACCAACATGAAGAGATAGAATTCAACTCAAACGGTTGAGCATTTACACTTTTGGACATTTTGGGAGATTTGAGTTATCCTTGGAAATAACCAAACACTACAAAGCAACATAGACACACATACTTGAATAGCCTACCTTACTTTCAATTCATCAAATATAAGGTAGCTACTCTCTTCAATTCTCATAAACGTGATTGTTGGCTCTCTTCTTAGACATGATTGGGCCTCGTTTTATGTTGCCATGGCCCCTAGTTTTGTCTATCTACAAAAGACATCCCATTGTATGTTTAATTGCATCGATGTATAACTTAAAAGTAATTGATAAAAGCTTATGTGGTTCTTATTTGTCTACCCTTTGGCTTTCTCTTTACTATGGAAGCTTTAATCCCATATTTGAGTTTTTTATTACCCCTTACATTTTCTTATGAATTACATTCTCATCCTACTTAGAAATGTTAGTGTTGTACTTAGCATATGAGGAGCTCAATACCATCCATTTCTATCTTGGTGTAGCCCTTCCCCTTTTTAGCTCTTGTTGCTCTCAAACTTTTTCTCAACAAACTTTCTTTCATACATAAGTTAGGTTTATCAAAGCACTAGGATAAGAACAAAGCTAGTTTATGATAGAGATTATCTTTTAAGAGAAGTCCGACATTAGTAAACCATCACATGTTGTGATTGTTGTTAGAGTGTAACTCAAGTAGACACATCAAACCATCAACACATCTCATTGTAATTATTTTTATACCCTTTATCAAATATTGTCTTTTATTTATCAATATGATCTTTGAACAATCATGAGGGCCTCGGTGACTTGGAGATATAGATCTTTTAGAGCATACTCTTGCGAGTAAACTTAGCAAGCTAATGAATCACCTATTTTCTTATTATTACCATATTCAAAAAATACTAGTGAGCCATTAGCTTCCATCACTTTGCCATGTTGTTAAACAAGTTGAGGTGAGAATGGATTACTCTCGACTCCCCACTATTTGGATTGTATTCATCCTTCTGAGGATGAGAGGTAACCCATGACCACTCATCATGTTAATCCATATAAACCTTGAAAACTTCATAGAGGTTTATCTTGAGCAATGGTTGACAAACCTTAGGTTTACTCATCAATAATATTATTTATGGTTTTGGTAGCTCCACATAAGAGATTTTTGTGAATAATGAAACTTGCATCAAAGCTTATTATGAAAATATTTTCTTTTGTAAGTTTTTCACAAATTAGCATAATACAATGTAATCCTTGATGTATAAAATATTTTTTAGAATAGAAAATTTCTATCAAAGTAGCATTGAACTAGTACAAATAGCTTTGAAACAATTATTTGAAAAATGTCGATATCAATCAAGGCCCGTTGTTTTTAATACCATATTAATAACCGACTTCACTATAATTGTAATACCCATGATTTCTTCTCCCCCTCCCAGACCTGTCACGTCCTCAATGTCCTTTCAGACCTGTCGTTTTCCTAGTATAAGAATACAAGCACTTTATTGGGGATTTGAGGCATTAACCACACTAGACCCAAGTTAACGTTGTAAATATAGCAGTAGTTGGAAGGTGCCAGCAAGTTTAGGTTGAAATAAAAATTTAATGAACAGAATCTTCAGGGAACCGTGCTAACTAGAGCTCTGTCAATAGCCGCCTAAAATATGTCCCATTCTGAGTAAAATCAGTCCTGCACACAGAAAGTAATCTGTAATCCTAACATCTCCTCATTTTACTTCTCGCACGAATTGATTTTTCTGGACTTGTATTTGCTCATGAAGCAGTTTCAATTGTCTTTGAAGGGAATCGAGACTTATGTCGTTGGTTTTTGTTACATGCAGAAGAAAACAAAGATTGAGAATAAGGAGGCGCTGCATTCGGGGTAATGTTTGGCTCTTTTGATTAAGCTTCTTTTGCTTCTAAGAACCTCTTCTATGTGCATTGTAACCTTGGCAGTGATTTTGTTTTTCCTGCTCTTTAACTTTTAATTCGAGCAGTTGTATTGATTCAGACATTGGAAGTGCCCTTTTCATGCCCCCAAGTTTGTCTCTCGAAATTTTTCTCTTACACTCTCCCTGCATGAAGCCCTTGTTTGTCCTTTCTTAGTCCAAGTGGAGTTTAGCACAATAGCAAGTGTTATGTTTGAAGAAATGTGTAGCATGCCTGCACAGGGATATGGGATTCAAGAGGTGTGGAAGGGAGTTGGGAACCCAAACCCTCTCTCCTATTGTAGCTAACAGGTACCAATCTGAATGATTCACCTTTTCTAGCATTCTGCTCCAACCCGCACCAAAATGTGAGCTTTCAAACAAAACACGAGAAATGGAATCCATAAAACAATGTGAAGGATGGAATTTTCTTGTTGTAATCCTACTTCAACTCATGAATGGGCTTCGTTTCTACTTGCTATGTGTGTGCATGGTGTTTAATTTACTCCTCGAGCTTTGTTTACAGTTCTGGGTGGGCCTATTTAGCCGGCATTGCTGAGCTTGAAAGATTTGTTTTTAAATTTGGGTGTCATGGTTCGACTTGCCATTTCAAATTTTCCTAGCCGAGCCAATGTCCAGCTCATTGTTCCTTATTTTCTTTGGAGTTGAGCTAAACTATATATGCAAATGGGTGGTCATTTTTTTCCATGTGAGTATGTTTGGTTCGGCGTGTTTTGACCTTGTTGGTGGCGCAAAGCGAGGAAGCATGAGAAAGCCACAAATTGTTATCCGAATGCCTAAAGTTGATGCGGTCTCGTCTAATGCGGGGATCGTGGGATTAACATAAAAGGTATGGATCACTCTTCCTCTCGCTTCAAACTAAACATTTCATCATTTATTTGTTTAGTATTGGATTTCAATATGTTGTATATTAAAACATAAATGCAACTTAGAATGAAGGATATGGCTTTTATCTTTCCCAAAAATATTTTTCTTTAAACTTGAAAA